>JAQFZP010000669.1:0-29139 GCA_034695745.1 Geophilus truncorum | reverse complement strand
ATTTGTAATTTATTGTTCAATTTTATTAATCTCTCGCAGTATGAAATTAGTGATTTAATTATTGATTACCACAAATTGCACTACAATTTAACAATTATTATTTTATTCTCAAATTTACTTCGAAAGCAAAACAACTAAATATAAAAACAATTTAATGAAAATATTTTAAAACAACAAGATGTTTTTATTTTCTTTCCCGCTATAAGTAAAAGCCAATAATAACTTAAATGCGCTTCAGGACTCAACGACACATAAAAATTTTATTTTTTAACTACTTGCAGTAAAATTTGCTTTTAGTTCGTGTATTTACCTACGTAGACATTCTTGCCGCTCGTGTAAAAAAAACATAAAAACGAATTTAGGAAATATAATACGGGTACAAAATGTCAAGACTCGCTCTTAAAAATAAAAAAAATAATTATTCACTTACGATTCCATTTTTCGTAATGCCAAGTCACTAGGAATTAGTTACATATATGAAAAACAAAATAAAAATCGATTAGACTCGAATTTTCCATGAAAACATCATTTATCAATTACAAGTTTTTTGTTTTTTCAATTTAATGCATGTAACAATAACAAAGTTTCTATGGAAAAATCTATATTTATTTTTAATAGCGAAGCACTACGTACAATATAAACGCACTGCAGCAGAACTTTTCTTTCAATCTTCCCAAGTTGTTTGCGATGTTTTTCTCTTCGTCCAATCAACGAAGGGTAGAGATAAAAATCTTCCCCACTTTTCTTTAAACGAGATTGCAAGCAAAGGAACAAAAAAAGCAGAAAAATGCATTGTATCTATGAGAAGATGTAAATAACTTGACGAACTTTTATCGTGTCCATTTGTTTACTAACCCAATAGATTACTTAAAGCAGATGATAAATAACAAGATCATATACGAAATTCGCACTTTTTCTTAAGTTGATCTTCTAAAACTAGCAGCTTTGGCTAACTTGAGTGATCTTGATTCAGGGTGCATGCTGCTATCTCTTAATCTCCAATAAAAACTGTAAATGACGAACCATAAATACACCTATAAAGTGCACAAAAATAGAATTATTGGCTTGTTACACATTTCCGATACAAAAATAACTCATACCATAAATATAAGGTAAAATAAAATAGGAATTGTGGTGTAGGTCTGAAACAAACGTCAAAGCAATAAATCTCTAAAAGTATATATAGTAGGAAAAATTCCATTTACTTTCATCACAATGTCTGTAGTGACCAGCACTGCCAAAACCCATATCGTAATGACCTGCCAGATAAGCCAATAATACGCATATGCGAATTTTCCCTGCGAATTAAACGAGAGAAAATATCAAATAATTGGCCTACAATCATCATCTAGATGTGTTTACTTTATCTCTGACTGATAACAGCAAACAAACACAAACAACAACACCCAAGAGAGCATCCAGGATGAGCACAGCGCTACATATTGAAGCGACTTTATTACGAGAAAAACATATTCATTAAAAACAGATCCTCTCGTGACGTTCAAGTTGTTCACTTACTTATTCCAGCATCTCCAGCAGTTCCTCCGCTTTTAGCAACTTTATAAACAGGAAATATAAATAAAGAGGCGATCAGCAGCAAACTGTTAAACTGAACTAAACTTCAATTGGGGAATTCAATTTGGTCTATGCTAAGCAAACTTACGAAAGTGAACCCTGACGTTACGATAGCTCCGGTCCTTAGGGTAAATTTGAGTAAAAATGTCTGTACATGCCACATGGCAACTTTCACTAGCAAGCTTTAATGGATCCCTGCTGAGAGCTCAAACGAGATATTTTTATCTCGTGCGTGTTTGGGGTTGAGTTATTTATAAACTAAAAGCACAAATAGCATTAGACTCGTGATAAGTGTTTGATGAGAAAGGAGAAAGGACATGTTATGCCACTCACAAGGAGAGGCTCCCGACATAAGGGTAATGAAATCGCCCCAAATTAAGACAAATAATTGCCATACTGAATTAAATATATTATTCTTAAGAATTAGTTTTGTTTGTGATCAATACAATGAGATTCAGTGGAATCTGCAAGTAACGACATTTAAGGGACCGCCCCCAAAAAATATAGTTATATCCGAATGTCGTTACAACCGAGCTCTGCTTATAACGTCAATTTTATGCTGTAAGTGGGTTACTCGATTGTAACGATATTTTGGCGCTGTATATATAACACCATAGTAAAATTTAATTGATAGTATGTTTAGTATGTTTAGTTGGCAAACTTCTCTCATATAAAAAATAACAAAACAAAAACAAAAACAAAAACAAAAAAAAAAAACAAATTGATGTTATAACCAGGTTCCTCACTATACAGACCAAACATTTATGTCGTCACAACCAGATTTCCGCTATATCTGATGTCGTTATATCCAAATTATTTTAGCATTGCTTGAGTAGGGTTTAAGTCGGGGGGGGGGGATAAAAATGTCATTATAACCAGAATGTCGTTATAACCGAGGTTGATATGAAACCTGTATTATTTCCTTACCTCTCTATTTATACATGTTTCTATGCGTGATAAGCTGCCTAAACAGTCTGAAACAAAATGGACCCACTTAAACTCAAATAAATGAGTGCAGCTTTTATCACTATGGTACCTCAATAATGCAAACTATGAATGCAATTATCTTTCGTTGTATTGAGCAGTCATTAGGGAATAATAAAATTCAGTATGACAATTGTTTTGTATCAATTTGGGGCAATTTCATTACCCTTAATTAGGGAGACTCTCATTGTGAGAAATTAAGTGACTTTGAACATCAAAATATTTTAAAAACTAAGAATTTCATTACTCTCAGTAATGTTGTTGTTGGTAATACAACACATGCTTTTGCCATGCACTTAATCACATGTCATTACCACTAACATAGGATAATTGAAATTACACTGCAGAAGCGCCTCAATGTGATAAGTCATCAAAATGATAAATGAGATGCAAGCAATTTTGCTGCAAGTTGATAAAATTAAGAGCGAAATTAAAGTCCATTTGTCCACGACAAACTCGAGTAATTTGTAACGCCAGTTAAAATTACAATCACTCTTCTTACCGTCTTGGTTTGGCAAATAGCAAATAACGCTGAGTTACGCCTCCGAATCGTGATTTTGTTGAAATCGAGAACATTCACTCTTGAAAGATTTTTCAATTACGTTCGAGTTTGATTCATCCACTCGGCGAGGTCGTGGCCCCTTTTTTTCCGTGTCACTTGTCTCACGTACCGTAGGCTGCAGAAATTTATTTGCGCCACAAAACTTGTCTGGCTTCAAGAGATTTTCAATTTCAAGTGGTCAAAATAAAGTAGGGTGTCCGAGATTTACAAGTTGTTATCACGCAACTCTTTAGTGTTTGTATACGGACGCAGGTCCGTGACCGTGCACGCAATATTTCTGCTTCTGTGAACCGGCAAACAGAGTTGAGAAACCTTCTCAAGATCTCGAAAAGATTGCTGCGTATCACGTTCAGATAAGCCAAGCAAAGAAAAAATAGCTTTCAATTGCCTTTTATTATATGTAATTATTATCTCTTTCAATTCGTTGTCAATCAAATAGCAGGGCAAATGTCATGTTACGAATTATCATTTTACGTCCGATTCCTTCCAAGTTGCCGGGAGAAAAGTAAGATAAATGGCCAAATGACGAATGGATGAATATATGAATTTTAAAGCCGTAGTTCTGATGTGCTCCTCATATAAATTCACAAGTTTATAACAATAATTTTAAATTCATAAAGTTTGTTTAGTGGTTCTAGGTTAAGTTTGTCTACTTAAGGCATAAAACATTAAAAATGTATTTACATTTAGATGTTTTTAAAAACATTTTCTGTGTAAATATTTTTAAACTGTTTTCATAGTTCAGCAAAACTCATTAGTAATGCTGAACTAATGAGTCATTAGATTCCAAATTTGCAATTATATTCAACTCTGTCCTTTACACAATCTCAAAGATTAATGTCTAAAAAAGAAAACATTTCACATGTTACTGTACATATCTGGCTTCACAGCATTCAATCACACATTACCAGTGAAGGCAACAGCCAGGCAACACAACACTTCCATCTGTAACGCAAATCCAAATACCCACGCGTGACGTAAATATTGTAGTGACATTAAGTCTCGAAAAAAAAGAAACAAAGGTATGAAAAAGGCCTTAGCAACAGTGCGCTGATATCTTCACTGTATCGTTTGGCATGCGCAACAAGATAAATAACAGGAAGAGAGGAATGCTGTTTTTATTTCTTGTTTTGTTAAACTAAACCTATAAAATCACACGCACTAATTTCAAATACGTCTAGTGTTTTCACATGCAAATGGACATAATTAAGCAAAAACGTCAAACGTCTGTGCATGGCACCGCAATTAAGAGTTCAACTTGGGATGTGGCATGTCTTTTGCAAATCTAATTTACTAAATTTCACTTGCACGTAGAAAAACAAGGTCGTGTGTCGTTGTCAGCGTCGCTCGAGTTCGACACGTGTTCCAATGCTTGTCTTAGAACGTTAACTTTGTTTTTAAATGAATCAATATTCCCTAGTCGTTGAAGCTGTACCTATAGCAATAGAGGCAAAGCTGACAAACAACATTCAAATTAAGTGAAATGTTTCTCGTCATTTACATTCGCAGTTGTAACAAAATACAGTCTGTTTAAAGAAGATGCGAGTTCTAATGTCCAATTAGAAATTACAGTTAAATAATTAAAAAAAAATTAAAAAATTGCTGAATCTTAAATTCTGAATGACAAGAAATTTGTCAGATTTGTATTTCTATGATACAAGCGGAAATTAAAATACGGTCATTGTGTTTTTGACTTCCAATATTTGATTCAAAATATTGCAACTCAAATATGTTTTTCAATAGATTACTAATTATGCAATACAGTATCTGCACTAAATAACGCTCTTAACTTTAATCTCCTTTTTTGATCCTCTCGAGACAATCGATCGTTAGAAAGCCGTCAGCCGTCACGGTACCGTATAAAGTTAAGAAACCAACAAGCCCTTCTTTCATCATTTGCCTCAATTTCAATAATTTGATTGATTTAGCATGCGTAAATTTTCTATCTATTTTCTCTGCACTGTCTCCGAGCAATCAAGGCAACTTCTTCACTTTCTTCCGCCCTTTTCTCTCCTAACTTTCAAAGGAAAAAAGTTTCCACACGTAATGACAAAACCTTCCCTATACCCAAACCCATCAATTTTATCCGTACAACCTAAACTCATTTAAAAAATTCAATAATCAAGTTACAAATTTCAAAATTGTTTCCATTATTCTTGAGATCAGATCAGTCACTTTCAAATTGGATTATTCATCACGCATCAAGAACTTTTTTATAGTTGGTAAATAGTTTTTAATCCACAATTGGCCCTATATGTCTTTGCACCGAACACGGCACGTGCCAACACAATTTCAACGATCAATAAAATTAAAAAAAAATAAATATGGTATAATAAATTCAAAACATAATATCAACAAATTTTCCTTAAACCTTTGGCAAAATATTTGATTTAAAAACATGATAAATTGTAAACATTACGAACCTACTTTGAAAGAAATTTTCTTTTAAAGCTTTCCTGTACAGCTTTATTATGCAAAAGTTAATCTTACTTAAATCTTTATTTATTTACCATTTAATAAACAACATTATGCGGATATTCTAGCGCTGTTTAAAGGGAACAAATTGTTCTTTAAGTTTCAGTTAATATCACTATATCATTTAAAAACTCAAGAGTGCAGTTACAAAAGGAAAAAGACTATTTGAAATAGCCTCAAATTTCTTGCCCCATTTCTTTCGCAGCAGGATTGTAAAGAAAAATAAATGTTTTTTCAAGCGTAGCTGTTATTTGCAGTTGCAACCTTCGTTTTTACCCGTTTCAACACAAAACAAACTATTTTTTTATTCATGAAATTCTAGATTTTATGGCAGGAACATGAATACAAATAGTAATATTATCTTTACATCAAAGCTGTCATTTCCACCTTCAAAATCGTCGTTTCATTAAGTCGTAGTTGCTTGCAAATTGAACTGAGATGCAGAGACAAAGAATCACTTAAACTAAACACTAGTGAAAATAAGAAACTGCTTTAAAGTTTTCGACGTAATAGTTTTACACAAAGACAAATTCATAATAAAGTTTTACTCAGCTCTAAAATGGTGTAGTAAATGACTTTCTTTCAAGAAGTGTAACTTTTTTATTGTGGCATTTTCATTCCATTATACTGAAGCTAAATGAAAAAAATATCGACACCACTTCAACATTTTTCTTCTACTTTTTCAATCCTATTCTTTTTATCAATGTCATACAATTCTTTAAAAAAAAATTAAAGGGCGATATTTTTAATAAATTGCTTGCAAACTTTAAAAATCTAATTATTCCTTTAACTTCTCGTGTTCAAATTTGTTCCACCTATTAATTCCTTTAAGCTCAATTTACTCGCGACTGCTTTTGCACTGTCCTAACCGCAGTGCCGCACTGTCATCTTCCTTCAATCCACCTCCACTTCCGGTAAAAATTTACGACCGCATTAATGCACGTCAGACGAAATGAACTTTGATAACTTCTCACGTAACTTGTGCGGAATCATTCACGCAAGTCTAACAAATTGCCGTGCAGCGACAACATTTCGCAACAGAAAGACGGCTTAAATCGTGACCCAAATCCACCCTTACAAACCGCATTACCTTGCAAATGTTTCATTTTAGCTCTTGCTCACTTTCATCACCAGATGGCCACATCATAAAAAACTCCCATAATTCAGTTAAGTTGTTTTTCTTTCAAAAAAAAAAAAAAAAAAAAAAAATAGGAAGAAAAAAGTTGAACACTGGTTGGTTTCGAAATTTTTACGATCAACTGAAAACAACTCTGTTGCCATAACAACTTTGAGCCACTGCTATGAATTATTCATTTCGTACCAGAAACCATTATGTAAAAGTGAGTTTATCTCGGTTAGTAAAAAAAAAAAGTGAAGTTAAGTGTCTTTGGTGTCCTGTTTGCCTTATTCACACTTATCACTCTCCACCAGGTGTTGAGAGGAAAGTGATGCTATGTTTGGTGCACTCTGCCAAACTTGGCTTCATCTCTTAAAAAAACATTTTTTTTTTAAACCAGTTTTCCCAATAATTGCAAATTCAGTAAAAAATCATGAGAGGAGATAAAAAAAAATGTGACGAAAGTAAACATTCCGTTATTGTAATTTTGAACCGCACTTTACTGCACATTAACCTCAGAGTCAAAAGACTCACATCTCGATACTGCCGAGCGCACTTTTTAACTGCAGTCATAACGGCCATTTTAAGCATTTGACCAGGCATGAACCTTTAAAACCTTTTCTAATTAAGTATAATGCTTTAACGTTGTGAAATTACGTTAATTTAATTAGCGCATTTCTCCTGCACTCTAAGTGATCACGTTTTGACACAGCGCAATGCAGATACTGTATTATGAATTATGATTCAAAACTTTTTTCTTTGGCTTTGTTAGAATAAATATTCAATGTAAATTCAATGACTTAACCCGAGGCTCATTTCTGTATGTGGCGGTGAGGAAATAAAAACCATAAAGAATTTTAAATTAAAAAGGCCCGACGTAGCAATTTGTTCACTGTCAAATTACATATCATTCTTGTCGAATTTGCAACATTAGAACCTTCTCTAACGAGCATTAATTTTTCAAAATTATTCATCATCCCAAAAAGTTGTAAAAGTAACGAAAAATAATAATTAGTACCGTACCATATGTTAGCAATGCAATTTAAATTATTGTAAATATTCTGATTAAAAACAACTAAAAAAAATTAAAAAGAAAATAACATTCTAAATTATTATCAAACATTCAACAAATTTTCAACAACACTGAATAAAAACAATGCAAATTTTGAATAGAACTTCAATTTTTAATTTTTTTTACTTTCTATTTTTTATTTTTTTTTTATTTTAATAATTTTACTCGTTCATGTTCTTCTATTAAGCTGCATTAAATGAAATCAACTACACCAATAACGAGACACATCCATCACCGGTACAAAACTTTTATTTTCTTTCCTTTCATTGGCACTTTGATCTTTGCCGGTACGAGATTTGTAATTCACTTTAGATCCAAAAAGAACAAAGTGTACTTTTAAGAAAGATTAACTGTCATTGGCACTTACTTCATCTCAATAAATACTAGTACGGTAATTCAAAAGAAAGTTTACATATTTCAACTAGTATTTAATTTATTAAATTTAACGCAAATCTTAAGTTTACCAACCAGAAGTTCAAATATTTAAAGGAACTTACAGTACGGTACAGTAACTACATACGGTATTTTATTTATAACTGCAACCCTGATCAAATGTTTAGAAACTGATATTTTCATGTAAAAGAGCATTACTTACTTTAAAATGCAATACCGTAGCTCATAAATAAACGACTCCAGAATAAAAAAAATTAACAAAAAGTTGTTGTTAATTATTTTAACATTTAAGCATTAGCTTTTAAAAAAAGCTGGTTTTAAGCACTTTATTAATTATTTCTATATTTAAGCATTAGCTTTTATGTTTTTACGTGGCTAAAAAATTAAAAATACAGTAAAGGTAATAGTGGTATTCAATACCTTAACTTTTGAAATTTTCGCAGTTTTAGAAAAATCGTTTTTGTCTACCATTTGTGTATTAAAAACAATTTTTAAAAACAACAAAAACCACAAAAATCAAGATATTGAATGACACTATTGAACGTGCCCAATGAAAAAACAATTTCTTGAATGACGTAAGGCTAATAATAATTGATTCTTCAAGTGTTGAAAATGTAATTTTATCAGACAAGTCCAGATTCTTTATGAGATTTACCAATAAAATAGTAAGTTACACAATAAAAACATATAAATTCACTTTGTCTTAAAACTTCTGACATGTGACATTAGTAAAGTATGAGTTCCATTCGGTACTACTGGTGCATTACATTGTGCATAATATTTAATTAATTATTAGTCATTAAAGACTTTGTGGGAAATTAACGTATAATCTATATTATAACGTATAAATTATAAATTGCATGTTAAACATAAGTTTAATAATGAGTTTTGTAAGTTATAAATATAAAGCCAATAGTTGTTTATGTTCCCGCAAAGTCTCTATTAGTTAAAAAATTATTATTAATTATAAAATTCCAATTATTCATTATTCATTTACGATACGTAAATTAAGAAGAAGGTCAGTTTTTTAAGCTAAAGCCAATCCAAGTTTTAATTGTGATTATAAGAATGCAAAAGAGAATTAACCACTAATTATTTTTCAAAAATTCTAATCTTTTGTCCAAGGGTTATAGGTTACCAGTGAAATGATTATTAAAAGACGTAAATTTTAACTTTGATCATTAGTACAGCAATTTCTCAAAGGATATAGCATTTAATCGGATTTCCAAATCAATCTTCTTACAGAACAAAAACATAGGTATCTGAATTGCTATTTTCTATTGAACAATCACTGCCAAGAAACACAAAACTTCGTTTGAAAAACAGACAGATTATATAAACAGCATGATAATTCTCTTGTCTAAGTCTAATAGAGAAAAATAGCTTTGTTAGTTATATTTAGTTCAAAATGTTTAAAGTTTTCAGCAGTAATAAGCTTAACTCTCACTTTTCACTTCCGAATGTTTATACAGTACAACTGTCGGTATACCAAAACAACAATTCTTGTTATTCTAGCAAAATGTCGCAATGCGAGTTAGAGAGTTGCTGACATTAAATAATTAAACGACAAACAATTAAAGAGAAAATTATATTTATCTATCTCGTAAGTCAACATTATATGGAGAGGGAAAAATACGTCCACACCATCGATTTCATTAATCTTTAGTTGTGTGAGAAATGAAACAATTTTTACAAACGATTTCTAATGATTAGGTAGAAAGTAACTCAAGATGATCGAGTTCTGTCGTCTTGGAAACAGTTATTGATCTCAGTCGATAAGAGTAGAATTTCTAATATCCAAAATAATTGGCGAATTCAGGAAATGCCTAATTTTACTTTTTCCCCCAAATTGCAGGTGTAACCCTTAGCCTTGCAACGTTCAAAACATCGGCAGAAAGTGCTACAATTCTCGTCTCGCCACGTGGGATTAAGTGTGTTATCGGTCGACTAGAAAAAGCCAAATCAGGACTATATATCCACAGTATTTCTAAACCCTATATAGCCCGTCATTGTCCCCTTGGACCCATCTGGCAAAGTTTCCGAATCAGATGGAAAAATCTATCATCAGGATCAAAAAGAGGATTAAATTTTGCGCCCGCTTCGATTCTAAGCCCCTATACTTTCACCTCAGGGTCGTTGGCGTGAATTAAATCCTTCCTTCACGTGCAATTTCTGTCGCGTTGTAGCATCACAACTCACTTTTAAGACTCGATAAAACGCCTTTGTGACGAAAACCACCATCACAATTGCGCAATTCGAACCGGAAAAGGGCAAAACTTTTTAATTAAAATGTCAATATGTGCATAAATCATCATCCACAGTTTACTTAATTGGTTTCTTTCTTTTTCAGACTGTCGTTTTCCACGTGCAGAGACATCCCGACTACCCATTCTTCGAACAGTGCGTCACATTCAATTCATTTCCATCAGCCAATCACGAACTTGCCTACAACATGTTTTGCATGTTGGCCATGTACGGAGTTCCTTTGTTAGTCATCGTGTTTGTGTATACTAGGATACTGTGCGAAATCTCCAATAAATCGAGAGAAACGAGAGGTAAGTGGGGAAAAATATTCTTGGTAAATAAAAAGGACGTCGGCACTAATTCGGGAGAGTCAAAGTTCCAGTTTCTTTTTATCATCAAACAAAATTACCTGCAATTTAACCAGTGTCTCGCATTAAGAAATCAATAAATGGCTTGTCTGCAGTAATTTTTGGCTGCACCACAGGTCGTTGGGTACTTTCTACAAGAAGTTATTACTTTTTTACTTTTTATTAATTTTTACTCATTAAGTTATAGTAATTATTTTATTTTTCAGGGAGTAGATTCAAAATTGGTTGTTATTTGCAATAATTTTCAGGATTTAACAATATAATATTGCAATATATATACATAAAAATGCTTCTAAAATAATTGCTAATTCGAAAGATTTTTAGAAAATTAGCAATCACCTGTGTTAAATATTATAGTAAATTACAATTTTATTGCTAATTTGCAAAATTGCTAGCTTTACAATATTGTTGCTAATAATGTTGTTGTTGTTGTTGTAGTAATAGTCTAGTGAATTCACTCCACGTTAATTCCCTCTAGATTTATTTATTTCTAACTTTCATATCTCTTGGTTATTTCTTGAAGTCGCCCACCATCAACAGTTTATTTTATTACCCAAGATTCTTCTCTTTTCCAGCAAAAATGCAAAGAATTTTCAAGCTTTTCCATTAGGGAAAATAAAGGTCACTGCGCATGTTCCGCATATAAATATTTCTTTTTCGTCTTTGTCCGCAATGGATAAAAGAATGCAAAACATTCTCTCCTGCTTAAGAAAAATTCCACCCCATTTACTTTATATTGCCCTCGGATTCAAATTTCACAAAAACTAGCTTTAGGAAATATACCTGTAAGTGGATTTTTTTTCCATGATTCTGAATGTTTTTTAAAGAAGCATTCAGCAATTTGTGTAAACGAAGTTACTAACATTCTTTGTTTTAAATTCCTCGCGTCATTCATTAGCTAAGACGATTTTAATGACTTGTGATGTTCCTCTGCGAACTGTTCAATGATCAATACACACTTTCTCTCTTATCCTTTTATTCCCCCTTATGCTTTATTTATATCCAACGGCTGTACAATACACTTAACCTCTCGGTGATGGGTTAAGTGACCGCATTAATGCGTATTGAGCTGATTGAATAACAGCAAAGTCATCGATCTCACGCAGTCCACAAAGTCAAAGTCAAAATTCTTTTGACAGGATATTAAAAAGTGCACGTGCAATAAATTACTTTTATCATTACGCGGACTTTCACCTCTGATTAAAATTTTCCACGTTTTATTGGGAAACACAATGCCCGGCTGTTGCTATTACTTCAAATCTGCTTAAAAGACATTCGTAAGTTAAAAGCGATGTCAAGACATCAAAACCACAGAAATTGAGCCGTTTGGTCGTTTTGAGCGAAGAAAACGATCGGTTTGGGGCACCACGCTGATTTTCTAGATGCTTCAAAGTACTGGATAGGGGCTACGTATTATCAACATATTTCAACGTTGAAACAATAGTTATTGCACTTGTTGGGAAAATCATTAGATCAAAAGTGCAGAACATTTGTTTTCAGCGAAGAAAAAAAAACTTTAAAGGTGAAATACAGTAGAACCTGTTTATAACGTTTCTCTAGAGACCGGCATGAGAATGACGTTACGTTGTAACAGGGTTTAAGCTGTAACCGAGTACGTTATAAACGGGTTCCACTGTACCGTACTTCTTAACACATTCAAGTTTCAAGAATAACTCGAGATTGACTTCATTTATTACAAGTAATTCTAGGTCGTACGTCTTCTAGAATCACCTTTAAACCCGCCCTTATTTTTTATACTAAAAGTCTTAAGCTTGAATATATGACTGCAATAAATGTCTGATAAAACTGAATAAATTCCATTGATCAAACCTTTTTTCCAATTCAATTTTCCCTACTTTTTCTTCATTCATATTTTCCCTTAAATCAATAACTAAGATGGAAGTCTGCGTCAGAAAAGACAAACCCGAACATCCATCAATAATGCAAACATAATAAATTCGTGTGTAAATTTTTACCCTAGTGCATAGATAAATGTTGTCTGACTCAATGTCACCAACTTGATACTTCAAGCGCTTTATCTGATTCGAGTATGTAAATATTGGCATATTGGTTTCAGGTAAGACACCAAAACGCGTCTTTAAAAATCTCTTGCATTTTTACGAGTACTGGTAATGAACTTGTTCCAACTCGTCGACTTTAATCAGAAAATATTCGCAACATTATAAACAAGTCTGCTTGTTAAATCCACTATTATTATTAACCCTGGGAGAATGCAAATTTACTGCATCAGCGTTTATCTGCGGTTCGAAACAAACGCTGAATACTGGAACTTGTAACTTTAACTCCGACTATCTCTCAAGACGTATCAATTAGATAATTTTAATTAAAACTCATATAAAACGTTGAAATTACCTTGATGCTCTGAACAGTTTCCGTCCCACATCACACTCCTTTTTTTTCTCCGGGCGATATACGAGAAAAGATTAAGTAAATTTAAGATTTAATTAAAACATAATTTAATTTTTTTTTTCAAAGTATTAAAGCAGATTTGTATTCGAGCGTCATTCGAGGATTGAGTCGAAAATAGTGTGAAATGAAATAAAACGTAGAGAAAAGTTAGTTCCACCTCCAAGACCCGAAAGTTATGGCTAGTCCCTACTTTGATTGGAATGTTTTCAACCATCATTGATTCGGTAAACTTGGCATGAGCTTGGTGATTTGACTTCCCATTCACGTCCGACAAATTCCATCTGTGTTTGAGTCATTATCTCTTCAGTTTTTTTCATTTTAGACGAATTGGAACGTGACGGCGGGTTGCGAGGTCGTTTTCGTCTTCGTCGTTCAGACATGACCAACATTGAAAGAGCGCGAGCAAGGACACTGAAAATGACCATCATCATTGTCATTGCCTTCATCTGGTGCTGGACACCTTACTTTGTCATGACAATGTGGTACATGTTCGACAGAGAGTCGGCCACGCAGGTAATTTTTTTAATGCGACATGTTAAAATCAAAGTATCACGAATACGGGATGAATTACAAGTAGCTCAGTTTGATTGTCTGTTGAAATTGCAACAAGTTATGGAGATACCGGTATGATGTTCATTTTTACAAAAGCCAAGCAAACAAGGGCAAGGAGTTGACATTCTTATCGACGGGTCAAAATGATCTCTATAAATCTCTTCAAACCTCTGCAAATCTTTTAGTAAAAAAAAAATCTCCAAAATTTAAAAAAATCTATTAAAAAACCCTATAAATCTCTATAAATCTTCATATCAGTCTTAAAAATCTCTAGAAATTTTTTTTGCTAATCTTTACAAAGCAACATGGAGACCAGCAAAAAAAACCAGATTATGTAAAGATAAAACAGCACACCGTGCGTAAAATGTTCTCACAAATACTGTAACACTGAAAAATCACAATTTCAACAACTAATCAGCACCTAGCTGTGCTATTTGAGATTTATCCCACATTAACTCAACTTCGCGTAGTATGACATCCGAAAAAATTTCTAGTATTACATTTTACGAAGCTGCTTAAATCAGTTTGCTATATTAAATTACTTAGTAACTGAAAAAGCATTTTTTTTATCCTTTCGAAAACTCATTACTTCATTCCAAGATATGTTAGTTCTTATTTATTTTAAATTGCAAAAAAAGAAAAAAAAAAAAAAAAAAAAAAAACGTTGCCTTAGTTCCATCTGCGTAACAAGTTTCATTCAACATCACTCCCCCCCTCCCCCGTAGAGACGCATTTCAATTTCATGACAAACCCGACAGATCCAAAAAGAACAAAAATACAAAAGCAGTTACCATTGGGAAATAAATTTATCCCAGAGAAAAAAAATTGTTTTTTCCCCCAGACAAACCCACATCCAATTCGAGTGTTTTAGTATGATAATAAAATTCTATTTGTCTACTAGAGTGTCACGTATCAGTCATATCGAACGTCTCTTGACATTAAGCCGTTAAAAAAAAAGACGGTTGTTCAGTGACCGATGGAAGCAGCTTCTGACACATAATCGAACTCTGCAAATCCCGAAGCAGCTGGACTGCACAGCTTGGAAACAAAAAAAAAAACTTTCTCTTGTACTGCGGCCGTGACATAGTAGTTTTAAAGTCGTAGCTGGTATTGAAATCACAAACCCATCGATTTTGCAAAATCAATCCGCGAAGCCACCCACAGCTCTGAGCAAAAAAAAAAAAAAGTGTCTTCCAGAAGTAAACATTACATCCTTTCTCGTTAGAATTTCACTCAGCTGTTCCCTAAAAGTGCACAAGGCACTTTTTTCACTTAACATTGTTATTGGGAATCGATATCTTAATTTTTTTTTCAACACCTTCACGTAAAATCCCATTCGAGCAGAGCTCAATTGCCTGCAAGGTGACATTGCACTCGCTTCTTTCAATTTGCCTTTTGGTTTAGTCGACTAATTAAAGTCTGTTAATTTATATATATAGTGCGGAAAGCTTACTTGTTGTTAAGCAGAGAAGCTCGCTTCCTCACTTCGGGGCACGTTGACTCTGTTTGCACGCAGCTGGAAGACAACTTGTAACTTGTCATTCAGGTCGACTTTCCCTCGGGTTTAACGCCTTACAAAATTAGAATTTATTTTCTCTCGCTTTTGTCGACCCTGCAATTGATTGGCAAGCCATTATGTGTGTTTAGAGCACTCTTATCTGTAAATTCAGATATTCCATCAAAACTAATGGTCAATTTCTAAAAGTAGAAAAGCTTGTTTACAATAATAAGGGATGTCAGTTGCGAATTCTATTCGACTTGCAAGACGTCCTGAATAATCAATATAGCAACGAGCCAGTGGTCACGTGTACATGTACACATCCAATTTTAAAGTTGCATACTTATAAAGTATTAAAATATGGCATTTCACGCACAATTCTTTGATACCATAAGAACTACTGAAAGCCACCAAAAGAACTTCCGAGATAACCCACCGACCTCTTGAAAGCGAGTCTTTAAGTGGATGACACACCAGTGACACACTAGTGACACATGTGGTCAATATCTCTTCTCGAAATAGATGCGTCCCACAAAGTCACGTAATGTATCTGTTTGAACATGACTTACCTAATCTTACCGGTAATTGTTTTTTTTGTTTTTTTACAAACAAAAAAAAAACAAACTTGGGCCATCTAAGTGCTATCTATATTAACTCAGGAATATAATACTTGTTAAAGTAATGACTAGAAGCAGCTGTAATAGACAAAACTTATCTCCAACAGCCACACAACACTGTAATTGTTTGGACAATAAATGGCCTGTCATCGCCTCTAGAGACCTCTGGCGAAAAGGATTAAACTCAACAATTACACTAAATAAATTACATTATATGGTATTCACAGCTTCAAGTCAAAATCCGAAATACGATTTAAATGTACACATGTTGTTTTCATTTAAATTTCACACAACACAAACAAATCGAGATGAAACACCCGATTGCACTTTTGTTGGTTTCTACGAAATCTGAAGATTTCACACTCGAGTTTGCACAATTTATATTCAATAACAAACTTCACCATAATAAAACTTATTTTTATCAATCTGTTTTGATGTTGAGTAATGTAAGCATTTCTCCGGTGATGTCTTACACACACATGTCGTATTAATATTGAATTTAAATCCACTCAATTTTCTTTCTCATCTTTAAAACCAATTTCACCTCAAGTAACTGTATAGAAAACAATTTCCTTTACGATCCACTTCTCATGAAAAATAAAAATAAATTTCTTAATCAAAATTAATGAAATTTCCAAATAACCTTTCAATCTTCCCTCTCACCAAAACTCGAAAACAACTGTAAGCACTCGAGAAATAAACATCTTTTAAATATTTCAGGTAGACGAACGCCTGCAAGAATCCCTTTTCATGTTCGCAGTGAGCAACAGCTGCGTCAATCCACTCGTTTATGGTAGTTACGCTATCAACTTCCGAAGAGAGTACACCCGTTGCTTGTGCTGCAAAAAAACAGATCTGCGCCGAAAAAACACTGGTTCTTGTATGACCCGAGTGAGCAGAGACACAACGTTGCCATCCATTAAAGCTGAAAGTGCATCGCCTTTAGTTGTACATACTAAACCCAATTGTGAAAGCAGCTTAAGAACAGTCATTAAAACCGAATTTCGGAGTGACATCGACATCCGACAATTGAATGGGGCAAACCACGTCAACGGCATTATCTACGAGTGAAATACAACTTTAAAGAAATAAAGACTATTTTGTATGGATCAATTGAGATTGTGATAATAATAATAATAATAACAATAATAATAATGTTTAAAGAAATCGGATATTTTGAAGAGAGATAACTTTTATAGCAAAAGAGACACGAATCTTTAGTCCTATTTTTGAAAATTGAAATTAGTTTTGCACCTGTAAATCCCACCTGAATTAATCATCAGCTCATGTAATGTAAAGTGATCCATTCATCTACCTGTATCTCTTCCGCCTGACCAAAATTTGATTAATGAGATACCCAATTAATGATGACCTCTTTTAATCTCGTTTTTAACATCGTTCACCCGATAAATCTAATTTCTGTTTGTCTAACTTTAATATCATCGCTGCAATTACCGGAAACAAATGAAAAGTGATAATTCTGTTTAAAATTTAATCTCGACCAGCATAATGAGATGTAATTAATAATCAATGCGAGGCCAAAAGAATTCGTCAAGACGGGTTTCAAACTAAATCCTAATCACAGCAGATTAATTAATTTTCCCCAACATCCTAAAATATCCTAAAACATCAAAACCACTTCATGATGAAGAACTTCAAAGCATGTAGATGGAAAATTCAGTTTGAAGTTCTAAAAACTAGGCATAAAACACCTTTGGGAATTTTCATTTTCTTTGGCTTCCGTCAGTTCTTCATCATCTAGAGGTAAAATCTCTGTGGCAAGGGAATCTTTCGAGTGTTCTCATATCAAGTTTCCCTTCGTCCGCTTTCTTGAATCTCTTCCTCTGGTCCTCAAGTATGAAATTTAATATGAAATACGAAAGTTCTTCAACTAATAACATTTTTTGAATAGCCCATTTTCAAGTGGAAACTGGCAGTCCACGTTTTTTAACCGGTATTGAATGTTAGGATCGGATTAAAGTTACCATACTGTATATCTCAAAATCGATCATTTAGATATGGTATTTTATAGCCTAAATCCCTATAAACGTAATTAGTTTAAAGTTGATTGTGTTTTTTATTTTATTTTTTTTAACCTACTAGTATATGAATAAATGAATAAACCTCAGATTTTTTAAGTGTCAGGTTGTGAAGCAACGAGACCATGTAATTCAAACTTTGGTTCGATAAACCTTCGAGAGTTAATCAGAGTTATTTGTCATTAATTCAACTCATTTCTACTCATTTCTCCTTAATTCGAGTAGAAATGCAATTTATCTAAGGCAAAAAAGAAAAAAAAGAAAAAGTTCAAAATCTCGCAAATCACTATATTTAACAACTAACAAGACTAGATTTATGATACGTACTAAAAGCATTTTTAACTACACAAACAAAGCAAATACCGTATTTCGCGAATATAAGACGCGTCTTAAACAAAATTTTACACATGTGGCACCCTAGATGCGTCTTATTATAATTTATTTTTTACACATTTCACTCAATCCCGAAATCATTTTTTCCACGATTGACAGCTTTTCATCACATAAAAGCATCTTTAACGACATTAATTGCTCTGTAATCAGCCTTAAATGTTTTTTTTTTTTGTAAGTGTAAATGCTTGATAATACACGGTGTCGTAATATTCGGAGATTATATTATTCGTTTTATAATTAGGTGCGTCTTATACAATTTATTTCCTACATAAACCCTTAAAACTAGCGTCTTATATTCGTAAAATATGGTAGTTAAAGATCAAGTCCCAAAACACCAAAATAAATAAATAAATAAATAAAACTAGATTCCCTGTGTCAATAACTTAGGTTCCCCTGACAACACCCGACAGAATCAGTAATTCTCTCACAGTAATCTATTTCAAAGCGCAATTGTCCACCATATAAATAAACTTTAATCTATCTCAACTCCATTTATTGATCAAGAATCTCACTAAAACCCTGTGAAATCGTGGCAGTCGAGCTTTTCACCATTAATCTTGTAAACTTAAAAAAAAAAAAAAAAAAAAAAAAAAAAAAAAGAAACATACCACACAAAAATGTCTGATTTCTCATTTTCTCACTAGAGGTTACGCCAACATATCCCTTTTCAAATAGAATAAAAATTATTTTACACCAGCTGCATTGGAATACAGGGGAAAACGTTGGAAGAGTAATCAAATTTCGTACTTCCTATAGAACTGTATACCGGTACTTAACAAAAAAAACAAAAAAAAAAAAAGACAAAGAAAGATTTGAAAGGATTGTATTTTCTATGTGTATTTAACTTAACTATTTTATATATTACGTTATTATATTTTTTACGAATTGTATCTTGTATATTTCACATGCTCAACTCTGATGGTTAGAATGTATCCGTCGTACATTATAAGCGTCGTAATGGACAATTTGTAATATAAACCAGCTATTACTGTTTAATTTAAATCTCATTGTCATTTGTATGATAAAAAAGTGAACATTTTCTTACTAACTCCTCGGAATAAAACCAACTAATTTGTTATTGTATCCGAAGTAACTTTAAAATCAATGTTACCGTACGTAACGAAAAAAAATTTTTTTTTAAAGATGATAATAATCCCTTATCTCAAACGGTTCTCTTAAAGCAAGAAAATGAAATCAAGGTCTACAAACTTCTTTTATGGCAATCGTTTGTCTCTTTACTGTTTGCGATAAGGTTTGAACCGATTCTGAACTACCTTGGTCTTATTATTTCAGACTTTTCCACTTTTTTTTAACTTAGAAAAAAATGTAATAATAATTTAGCACATACCTTTTCGTAATTTCATTCCATTACTGTCTGAAAACTCCACGTAAGAAAACCTAAGATCCACTCGCTTGAAGATGAAGATGTTAGAAAATCTGAATAAAAATAAAAGCAAAAAAATAATATAATATCGTAATCATTATTACAAAAAGGTTAAAACCCATGTGTAAATTTCCATAATTAATTTGGAAATTAGACCTCTAATTATGGTGTAGGTTGGATGAAAAACCCAAGCCAAAATCCCCAAGTCCCATAATGTCATTAATGTGATCCTATAGATCCCACAACCTTTCATTAAGTATCCCATGCTGAAATCCACAATTCCCTCATCAATTATATCCCACAAAACCAACAACTAACCACACAATCCTACTAAAATTATTGATAAAATTATGGATTTTGTGGGGAATTTTAACTTGGATAAAACCAATCTAATCATGTAAAGTTTCCATGTTTTATAAATTCCAATAAAATTTAAAATTCAAATCTACACATACAGTACGCCCACAACTCCCATCAATAACAAAGACTTTAGCTTATAGTTTATTTTTTGCAATTTGAATGCAAATGTAAGATCGTGAATGTATAAGTCGGTCACAGACATGTACAAAGTTAATACGATCAAAGACCAGACCAGGAATTGCTTTTCAAAGTTTTCCTAAACTTAAAATCAGTGAATTTTTCATTTGCAATCGTTGTTCCTAATATTGATTTTATAAATATTAAATAATAAAGTATGAACATTACAAATAATTAATACCACTCATTAATAATTTAATTTAATTTAGGTTCCAAGATCTTAAAAAAGTGTCTCCATAAGAAAAATTGATACCGATAATGGATGCAGTGAACAGAAGAAATGCAACAGCTTGTCAAATGTTTGATGATGAATTTGCTTATTTCTTCGCTCGTTTCCATATTTTGATTAATAATGCTAGTTTATTGAGTGGAAACAGTAAAAACTTAGGTCAGTCCAAGGACGAGTGAAATAATTCAGCATTATCGATTGATTGATGTTAAACTTTGACCACTCACCATTGAAGTCATAAGTTTGTTTACGTGCAACGCACGTGCAACATATAAACATGCAGCGTCATTCAGATCAATGCTTATCTTAGTCTTTTATAAAATTTAAGTAATATATTGCAGAGAGTTCAAAAAACACACTGCGCTTCTTGGTCATTTACCTTTGGAGGACGACGTATTGATCTGAGTGCTGAAATCACGTGTGACCGACATCAGACCCCATCTAGTGAAAGAAATTCAAACAAAATGTTTTAGTTCTTTCTTTTATACGAAATTAATGCAATGTTTCTGACACTATATCACGATTAAAATAATATTTTAAATAGTTAATGTGTTTCTTAATGCTATTCCAGAAACTTCCTTATCCAATTACTCATTTTCTTGAAACAGATTTAAAAAAAAAAACATTAACTGTCACAACAGTTTTATGTCTTTTCCTGTGATAAGTCACGTGACCTGTTACAGTTTTCAAGATAAGCGTGTGAATTGCCACAGTTGATTTTGGCTGACATTAGAAAGGACTGGAGGCTAGAAGAGAAAATTTCAACTTTAATTTGCATTTGGATTTCATGATTAACAATATTGTACATTCCGCCATCTACCGATAAAAAATGGTAATAATTCAACTCATTTGTGGTTCAATAGATGAAACAATTTATCAAGGGGTATTACATATCATGTCAAAGCTTGTTAAGTTCATGTTGTGGTCGTTTACCACTGTCATATCCATGGTGACGAGACACGAGGATAACATCATTTTTGCAGCAATATGATGATTCCTCAGAAATCAACTAGAATGCTTTAAAGTGACACGTTATGTCTCTGGTTTTTTATCAAAATATTATTTTCAATTGCTAACATTATAATTTCATTTTAACTTCAGATGTCACTTTTTTTTTCTTTTTGTTTCTTTTTAAAATTTTAAATACTGGCACTCAGCCACTGGTTCCATTTACTGTTACATTTATTTTTGTACTTCTTTTTTTTTAATTAAATTAATATTTGTAGATGTCAGTTACATTCAACTCTTTCGAAGTTCTAAACAATAGAATAAAACATACTCAATTTCTAAAAAAAGCTTTTAGAGGTAATTTAATTGACCTAATTCCTTTTAAAAATCTGACCAGGTTCAACACAGTTTTCATTTCCAGATCCCATCATGACAAAACCCGCGTCCCACTATCTCAAAACCACTCTGGAAATTCGTCTTCAGCATCCCAGGAATCGTGATCATCGTCAACAGCGAAAATCCAACAAAGTACAACACGTGCCACATCATCATCTACTGCACCATTCTCGGAGCTATGCATATGATGAATAACACATCAGTCAGCAACATCTCAAAGTTTTTGACGTTTTCCTTCTCAGGCGTTCAAACTTTTATCTGTCTCTACACAAATCTACGCAAATTACAACACCAATACTCTCTTCTATTCGCTTCCATCTTGAAGACACTCAACCAGGAATACCTGAAACAAAGTTTCAAACTTCTGATTGTTCTTCTCGCGATTGAATTTACGGCTTTTGGTTGCATCACATTAGTGGAGTGATACGAGTATTACTACATTCGATACAATATAAAAAAAACATTTCCATCGACATCGATTCGTACTTAGAGTCTGAAAGTAACTCTATTTAAATCAGTCGTGTTGTACACAGAAAACAGAATAACAAGATAAGAAAGATATATTGAAAAGCCAACTGTAAAGCAATCAAAAAAATTAATGAAAAGTTAGTTGAAAAGCAGAATGAAAATGAGAAAAAAGATGTAGTTGTAAGTGAACTTTGTGTAGATATAGACATAAAAATCAATGAAAAGTTAGTTGAAACACAGAATAGGAGCATATGAAAGAAGAAATGCAATTTGTGCCGTAACAAACCGGCGTATTGAACTCGTAATGGAATAATCAACCATTTGGAAAAGTTATTTAGAAAAGATATACCAATAAGCTAACTATAAAGCTATCATAAAAGTCAATGTACCATACAGTCAGTCAGTCAGTTAGTTAGTACTAGAAGTTAAAAAGCCATGACGTGCAGTGGAGAAGAAGCAGCCAAGAAAGAGAATAAAGAAAGAGGTGGTATTGAAAGTGAACTTTGTGTAGACCAATGAAAAGTTAGTTAGAAAACAGAATAGAAAGATATGAAAAGATATACTATTAAGCAATCATAAAAGTGCAGAAAGCATCAACTGGTTCCCAGAGGTTAGAAAAAGCTACAGTCCACCTCAGTCCAACTAAAATCAAAACTAATTGTTGTACTATTAATAGTTGTGTTACTACAACCACTCAATCAGCACAAACAACAGTATTGAGTATCTCATGTGTTTTCATCAATCCCTTACAATTTTAAGAGTGTCTTCTACAAGCTATAAATGTTTTATGAATCTTCAAAGTTCCAAACATGACAATCACAACTTTGAAAAAGCTTCTAAATCCATAATTAGCTATAGCTCAATTGCAGTCGTTACTGTAAATGGCCGATATAAGCTGAGGGGTGTGTGAGTAAAAGTGTAGAAAAAATTTATTTAGCATTAATTCGTGTTTGAAACTACAGTGTTTTAGGTTGTTTTGCGATTGTAATTACTGTATCTGTGTATGTATGTATGTATATATATATATGTATATGGAACTGATTGTTTAAACCACGATCGTCGCTTTTTGAAATTTAAAGACAAAAAAAACACAGATTAAACAAATTGAAAAATTTTACGTAATTAATTTCGTCTCAAATAACTAATTGTCCGATTCTCGGTTCTTTTTATCCAGGTATTTTAAAATGTAAAGACATTTAAATGAAAATGAAAACTAATAATAACTAATATATATATATATATATATATATATATATTGCTGTATATTCATCAACTTCATCAATTATCTGAAGCTTTTCTTTGCCCTTACAAGTATATTTTATTTTCGGTCTTTTAAGTAAAGATTTGCTCTCACTGTTACCGTTTTGCAACAAAAACCAATGAAAAGTTAGTTAGAAAACAGAATGAAAAAATGTAAAAAAATTTACTACAAAACAAACCGAAAGCAACCAGAAAAGTTATTTTAAAGTTAGTTAGAAAACAAAGTAGAAACGAGTGAAAAGACGTAATTGAAAGTGAACTTTGTGTAGATATAAAAACCAATAAAAGATTAGTTGGAGAACAGAATAGAAAAATATAAAAACATATACTAAAAAGCGAACTATCAAGCAATCATAAAACTGCCAAAGGTTAAAAAGCTAAGACCCATAAGTTAGGGCTAATGTCACTGCAGTTAAGAAGAAGAAGAAGAAGCCAAGAAACAGAGAATAAAGTAAGAGGTGTTGCCTTGAGCAAAGCTGATGCTTTACTGATTTAATAATGACATTTCAGTTGCAAAGAAACCTTTCTACAATAGCATAACATCATTGTAAGTAACAATCAACAATGATAATATATCAAATAAAAGAAGCATGCCAGAAGAATGTGCTAAAAGGCTTAAACTAGGGACTAAATACAGGCTCAACTAACTATAGGAACAAATGAAAGGTTTAAATATTAGCAGAAATATAAAAACTTGTTGGTAAACAGGATTAAAAGTCATAAAAAGATGTAATGGAAAGCCAATCATATGCATTTGTCAAAAAATTTAAAAATTTATTTAAAAATTATTTCAGATTTTTTTAAATGTATATTTAGCAAACATTTAGATGTTGTTTTTATATTGTAATGTTGTAATTAGTAAAATTTTAAAAAAATTATTTTTTTTGTATTTTTTCACAATAATACTCATTTTTTTTAGGTTTTTTGTTTTAAATTTATTACTGTATTTTCAAGAACTTGATTTTTTTTTTTTTATGTTTATATCTTTTGTCCAGAAATGACACTATTTTTTGGCACTTTACATTTTTATATTTTGATGAAATCAGACTTGAAATTTCCTAAATTTGAAATTTGTAAATCACAAAAAATAAGAACCATACGGTATTTGATTTACAATATGATTTAACTAATTTTCTCATTTGATTTCATCGATGGGAGAATAATCGATACAAGAGGGCGCTTCCTCTAATAAAGATGAGGCTTTATAGTTCGGTTTTGATGATAAAAAATAAAAATAAAACACGACGTTATAAATTTATTAAAAACTTGATAAAATAGCGAAGATATACTGTTCTCACACATTTGTACACATGTTCTCGTCAGTGTATATAATTTTGTACGACTTATTTAACAGTGTGATAAATATAACCGCAGCAAACCACAGCAATGCCGTTGAAGAAATCGCCATTGAAATTACAAATATTGTGCTTAAAAAAGTGTGTAAAACACTTGTAACACGTGCGACACTCGCTGCATAAACATCCGTCTTAATTTTTGAAACCTAAAATTTTTATATTTTAATAAGTCCTAAATTTGTAAATTACAATAAATAAGTATTTGATTTATAAGACGATTTTCTCATTTGATTTCATCAATGGGAGAAATATCGATACAGGAGGGAGAAATATCGATACAGGAGGGAGAAATATCGATACAGGAGGGCGCAATATCGATACAAAAATGTCGATCAGAAAATCACCAAACTTTCTTCAAAACCTTTGAATAAAGTTTAGGGATTTTCTGATCGACATTTTTTTCAGTTATACACAGTAGTTATGAGCGTCACTTTTAAGTTTAACATTGTGACATTCCTGTTACGATAATTGCATTGTTATTTTGTTATACTGTAGTGCATATTATAATCACATACCGTAATTAAACAAATTTATTTCGTCATTAGCATTCAACATGAATATGCCATTATGTTATCCTGCTCCCAAAAGTGCATCATTATATCATAATAATACCATACAATGGTGAATTTTGACAAATAAATAATTAAAATATTGAATCCAATTTAACATATTTCAGTTAAAATATAAATGTTCAAATTTCAAATTAGTAGTTCGTATGAAAGTCGTCAAATCACGTCTTGCGTTTTCGTCAATTTTATTACAAATGGAAACAAAAAAAAAAGAAATTGGAATTGCACCGAAATACGTCCAATGTCTCCAAACATCGCAGATCCAATTTTCCAACTAGTTTCGTGTTCATATCATCCGTCAGTGCATCACAAGTGTTAACCACAAGGTAAATCCACTTTTTCACAAAGCATTAAAAACATTTCTAGAAACTTTTTGGTACGGTAATATGTTTTACTGTTTAAATTTGAAATTCAAAAATTTAAACAAAAATAAAAAACCTCACAACGAATACCATTTTGCAATTTTTAAAATTTTTGTAGGGCTTTGATAGAATTGTGATACAGTGTACAATCATGCAATAAGTAAATAAATAAATAAAAAAAAAAAACCATTATGGTTGCAAAAAATTAGTTATAAATCGGTCATAAATCAATATAATTCCATAGCCAAATTGACAAATTTCTAATAAAATTCTAAAAAAAAAAAAAAATAAATAAATAAATAATAAATAATTCCTACCATTTATTATGATGGTACTAACAAACTAAGTTGGGGAAACGTCAAAAGGCACAACTTGTCCACATTCGTGGTTGATAAAAATCCGAATAAAGAAACACAAAAACAACAAATGTAAATCTCACTCGGTTGCCGCACATAAACAAAGTTGTCCATTCTGGTCGCACATTATGAAGCTGTAGTCAATAAAAATCCCACTCTGTTCACACACAAGATCACTGTTGTCGTAAAAATGTGAGTACGCACACCTGGAATGTTACATTTCCATTCACAAAACACTTAAACGTGTCCGAAACAAACTTTGAAGCCACTTCGACCATTGAGTTCTGTTGGAACTTGGAACCAACAGAACTCAATGAAAACGTCACGTAATCTGATTTGCACCATTAACGCCATCTAGCGACAAAATAAAAAAGCTGTAAACTCACAAACCAAACCATTATTCACTGAAGTAATTTCATTTTCACATTGTTGAATTTGGTTGGTTTTTTTCATCGATTTTCTTGCTTAGATTATTTAATTCGGATATTAGATCTTCTCGTGTCATATCTTTGTAAACCGAAAGCTTATGTATTAGCGATTTCAAAATAATTTAAAGTAATCTAACATGATTTGATATTATTTCAAAAATCATTTTATAGATTTTAAAAATAAGAAAACGACGTTATAAATTTATTAAAAACTTGATATTATAAAATAGCGATGATGTGCCGTTTTAACACATTTGTACATAAGTTCTGGTGAATGTATACAAATCGGACCCCAGAAATTAGAAATTATAAATGTTGTTGACGATTTCTCCGTTGAAATTACAAGCATTGTGCTTGAAAAAATGTATTAAACAATTCGAACTCTTGCAAACCGCGATACACCAACTTCCGTATTGTTTAATCGAAGATCTTTACGACAAAATTGTGAAAAAAGGCAAATCGCGTATCAAATTCCGACTTCCTTTGTCCACGTTCGCTCAGAAACAAACGAAACGATTGAATCTTTGCGGACTGAAATTATTCGACGTGTCTTTGGAAAAAGCGTTTAACCACGTCGCTGCAACGTGTCGAAATCTTGTACAATTACATTTAAACAATAAACGCGATCCGCATATTTCCGACGAAACTTTAACACGACTCGTGCGAAACTTGCCGCAAATTCGTGACTTAGAAATACTTGGCGGATGGTGTTCGAACGATTTATTAATCGAAATTAGCGCTTATTGCTCTCGTCTGTCGCGTCTGGCAGTGAACCACTGCGACCAAGTGACACACGTGGGAATCAGTGCCATTTGTGTAGGAATTAGTAAACTTGAATTTTTGGATATACGCCAAACTGGCGTTACTGTCGAAACGTGTTTTTTCGTTTCGCAAACACTCGTCGGACTCAAGGAATTCAACCATTCGTATTGGAAAGAACTGCTTCCGATTTTGATATCGTCTAATAAAACCTACTCGATCGAAAAGGTAAAGCGTAGTAGATGGACGTGTGATCGCCTCGAAACTACCGAAAAACTTCGACACATTTTTCCTAATTTGCGCGAATTATACGCTCATAATCTGATCTCGGCTTCTGCGGTTATTTTTACGCCAGATTTAATAAGACCACTCACTTCCCTTCGTTTGTGCAACTACCACGAAGTCGATTTCGGTCTCATTGCCAACATCTGTCCGCATTTGGAAGAACTGAACATCGATGATTGTGAAACTTGTAACGAATCAAATTTGAATATTTCGTTTAAATCTCTGCGTCAATTGAGAATATTTTACTCGTCTATTACGGAAGAAAATTTGTGGAATCTTATAGTGAATAATAATGGCTTAAAACATTTAGTATGTATATCGTCGAATCCTTTCAGTCGTACGTTGATCAAAGAAATTTACAAAATCAGGGTCATGGAGTACCGGAAAGTGAACTTAATCAGCAACTTTGAAAATGTCAAGTTCGAATTGCTGATCAGAAACTAGTTTTTTTTTTTTCTTATTTCATTTCTTGAATACTTTGTTTGCCATTTTGTAATCTCGTTTCATTTGTTTTACTGTAATTTTACTAATCTGTAAAATTATACAAGTTTCTTCTGTTTCGTACTTGTGGTACTGTAAAAAGATTGCATAACTTTTGATTTAAGTTCTTGGTGATTTGATTTTATATATGAATGTATGAAACTAGCGGTACATTAAATTAGCAATGCAAAACTCCACGAAATGTTAAACCAACTGATGCACGTGTTGAAAATTTATTTACTGTACACAGAGATATTTTTAAATTATTAAATTCGAAAAAACGTAACTTTTATATTATTTAATTCTACTTTTCGTCACTAGGGGTGTATTTGGTCCAATGCATCCAAATGACAGAAAATAATTATTTTTATTTTGGGAACACACAGATGATTGCATCGGTACTACAACAAGATTTACGTCAGACACCACCAATTGGCTTATTGTCTATACTGTGACTTCTGCTGCGTTAAGGACAAAAGCAAGAGATTGTTTACCATTTTCGGTACCGGTATAGATTTTAACTATGCTTTGCAAGTCAAAAAATAAAATTACGAAAAGTCATCATAAACCCTTTTCTACCATACGTAATGCACGATCTTTTTATATTACTTTTAACAAAAGTAAATAAACTAACAGAAGTTCGACAGAGAATTCCATGTCAAGCCGGCCGTTGAGGGGGTCTGCATAGTGCTGTCGACTAGCGAGAGAAACAAAAATCCTTCGCTCAGCCCCTTTTTTGTCTGGTAACCATGACAATCCGGAAAATGATTGACTTAAAAGCAGGCAGAGCGAAGGATGATTGACTTTTAAGTCCGGATTGTCATGCGCAGTTTGCTTTTTAATTTAAACAATCAAACTGCGCAGCAAACCGAGCAATTTTGCCGCCAATTCTCACTAGACATTCGAATCGTTCTGGTTTTTGATTGGTTAATTCTCAAGGACATGACCGACATCTGGTGGCAAACCACGGAAGCTTGCTAATAATTTTAACAATTCTCACCAGA
>JAQFZP010000668.1:0-29144 GCA_034695745.1 Geophilus truncorum | reverse complement strand
TAGACTTCTCAAAATGTATACATTCTTTTGCAATTTTTCTAATTCGATTTACTCGTCTTCTTGCAAACATGTTGACAGTGCTATTCTACAACTAGAAAATACGCTCATTTTATTATTGCAATACAGTTTTGAGTGACTAAAGAAAGATAATAATATGTTAAGTTGAATGACTATAATTATAGCCTCTTAAACTACGTATCTATGTATAGAGAGGTAGAATTTTAGCTACCTCAAGCAATAGTAAATATATCACTTTTAAAAAAATGTCTGACTTATTTTACTAATGTGACAATTTTAATTCTTAATTACTGTACTTCATTAAAAGTGATTTAGTTTACAGTAGAAGTATTACGGTATATCACCAAATAACAGTTGTATATTTTTTACATCTGCTGCACACAACCACTTACTCTTGCTAGAAAGTAACTTTTTTTTCCTAAACCACTAACCAGGTGTTAGAATTACATTTCTGTGAAGTGCCACAAAGAAGATATCAGGCCCTGACCAATGAGCTGGACTCATGTTTGACCTCTGCATTTCATTAGCAAAAGTAGTTCACTTTTGTTCTTAAGTTACACCTTTATTTTTAGAGCATATTGAGTCCAATTTTTATGCCCCATATCGGTAACCTAAGATTCAAAATTTATACTGACTTTTGTCAGGAATTTATAAATTAATTTGTGTGTTTAATGTCTTGTGACAGGTTTCTTATGGCCATATTATATGGCAATCTTAAGCATAAGTCATTCACTCATTAAAGAATTGAGTATAAACAAATTATTTTAACTTTGTATGTTAAACTATCTTATTTTAAAATTGTTTAAAGCATTTTACACTTATATCTACCAAAACTTTTGATAGGCATATTTTTCTTTTCTGTGCCTTCGAGTTAAATCAATGCGTTTTTTCAGCAACTATTGAGCTATTTGAGCTATTTGAGTCCAATTTTTTTTTGGCTGCAGGAATCAAATAAATTACGTTATCTTCAATTCTTGTTCTTGAACTGTACGTAAGTTGAATAATATTTGCTAAGGTAACTTATAAGTTACTTGTTCAAACATTGAATATTAAAATGTGAATAAACTGTAAAGTGTTTGTTTAAAGTAACAGTTATGTTTGTGTAACAGTTAGTTGTCATTTAAAAAAAAAAACCAATTGAAACTCATGTGTTAGACATGCGATGAATGTTACTAAACCAGTACACATTTTATATTTTTAGACTAGATTATTGATTTTTGTTTCATCACTTACAAAATGTTGCAAGCGTACTCCAAGTTATAGTTGCATTGTTGCTGAAATTACTTGCAGTAAAAATAAAAGAATGCAAAGTGACAGCATATCGTATTCATAAAAACTGAAATTAAAATTGAAATTAAAATGTAGTTTTCTGTATTAAAAATTTCAGAGTGAATCGTAAACATCCAGTTTTTAAAGTTGAACAAATATTATTCTGTCTGAAATCAATAGAATGTTATTGAACTGACTATCACAAAATATCACTTGTTATTTACTGTTATAAAAGATCGAAACTGAGAAAATGAGGAGGAGGATAAATATTGCTTAAGGTAGCCAGTGGCTCCTTTAACCCTGTGCAACCTGCCATAAGATATTAAATTACTAACTTATACATAAGTCGTATTAAACAATCACAATCTACTAAGGAAGCAGCTACTCTCACAAAACAAAGTATAGTGACACCACAAATATTATATTATATGCAAATCGACACAACAATCATAATTCAAAAAAAAAAAAAAACAAGATAAAAAAATAACCAAAACAAGTCAAATACATACCGTAAAGTAAAACAACACTCAACACCAGAAATAAAAATCAACAACAAAGCCAAATGTCAAGTCGGAAACCCAATCGGCTTCCGCTCTGTTCTTACATACAGTATGGACAGGCTTGTTATAAGGCTTACACTGTAAATCCAAATGTCTAAAATTGGCTTCAAGTCAGATGTGAGACTAAATATTAGATGCATAAATACCTAACACCAGACACCAGACAAAAAATCGCCTGACACCTGACACCTGACAAAAAATCGCCTGACACCTGACAAAAATCGCCTGACAACTGACAAAAAAACGCCTGACAATCGCCTGATACCTGACAAAAAATCGCCTGACAACTAACAAAAACCACATAACGCGATGTGAAATCGGGAAACAATTGTAAAATGCCTTTCTGTATACACTTTCGGTATGTATAGACTTCTCAAAATGTATACATTCTTTTACAATTTTTCTAATTCGATTTACTCGTCTTTCTTGCAAACATCTTGACAGTGATATTCTACAACTAGAAAAGGCACTCATTTTATTATTGCAATACAGTAATGAGTGACTAAAGAAAGATGATAATATGTTAAGTTAAATAATTATAGTCTCTTAAACTATGGTACGTTTCTATGTACAGAGAGGTAGAATTTTAGCCACCCATAGGAATAGTAAAAATCACCTTTAAAATATGTTTGATTTTTTCCTAATGTGACAATTTTAATTCTTAATTATTTCATGAGGGATTTAGTTTAGAAGTATTATATCACCAAATAACAGTTGTATATTTTTTACATCTGCTGCACACAACCAGTTACTCTTGCTAGAAAGTAACTATATTTTTTCCTAATCACTAACCAGGTGTCAGAATTACTTTTCTGTGAATTACCACAAAGAAGATATCAGGCCCTGACCAATGAGCTGGACTCATGTTTGACCTCTGCACAAAGTAATAAAAAGTAGTTCACTTTTGTTCTTAAGTTACACCTTTATTTTTAGAACACATTGAGACCAATTTTTATGTCCCATATCGGTAATCTAAAATTCAAAATTTATACAGAATTTTTATTAGATTACCGATGGGACATAAAAACTATATCTACCAAAACGTTTGATAGGTACAGTCAACCCCCTCAAATCCGGGCATAGCAAAATCCGGCCACCTCTCAATTCCGGCCAAAAGTCTCGGTCCCTTTCAATGTCCCCCTACGCTAAAAACTCTCTCGTGACCGGCCACCTCTCAAATCCGGCCACTTTTTCCGAGTCCCGCCTATGTCCGGATTTGAGGGGGTTGACTGTATATAGGAGCCATTTTCTGTAAGCTTTATGCCGTTAGATCTCATTATAAGTCACAATTTTATCAAATCACATGAATTTTGTGGCGAGTAACAAAATTTTATAATATAATTTATATCATAATTATAATTATAATTTTAAATATATTATTTAAATTCTCACCGCTAACTGTTTACATTTAAATTTACATCGAAACAGCAACATTACTAGTACCAACAACATCCATTTTCTCTGCATTAATTTTTATACCACATTCCCTGCATTACACATGTATCAAAATTGATCGTAAACGTCCACTTCGCACTGGTAATGGCTCCAAGAAATATGTTCCAGTAATCGGAGCAGAGTGGGCAGTGATGGAGATGCAAGTCGAACTCGATGCACCATTTACCCACATCCACCAACACTTTTTTTTTCACTTGTCGATTTTATTGTGTGGAGATTTAAATCAGGGCTGTATAACTTAGCATGGTGCTAGAGGACGAGTTGGGGAGTTTGTAAAGCGGAGTAGAGAATGGGGGAGCGAGTAAAAAGGAAGTGATGAAAATCTGCAAGTCGAAGCGTTTTAGCCTTCCATGTTTTATTGATGGTTAACACGGGTATTAGTAGGGGAGGATTGAAGGAGAATGGGGACACGTGCTCACAAGAAGACTTAATGGTTCTCTGATGGGACCTCGAAAAGAACCGAGTCTAGCTGCTGCTGCTGCTGCTGCTACTCTGTGGCAGGTTTTTCCCTCTTTTTTCTTTCTTTCCTCTTTCCCACCCCTCACTCTTTGGAAACCGCACAAGAGGATTGGAGCATTTCAAATGGAAATCCTTCTCGGGACAGTATGGAGATTGCGTCTGTATAAAAGGCCATTGCATAAGGTAAATTGAGGCAAGAGGCTATGCAACTGTTACTCGCACGGAAAAGCTTCTCCTCTCTTTACTTAAAACTCATTAATTTTAAAGAGCTGTTTGCGGGGAGTCGTCATGAATGAATGTATGAATGAATGAATGAATAAAGGGGCGAGATGTATTATTGTGTGTGTGTTGTGAGGGGGGGATAGGGTGATATTTTGTTGTGTACTTGTGTAGGATAAAGAAAGGAAACTGTTTTAATATTGAACAAGGTCGTGACTGTGGGGTCTTGGATTGAAAAGTGAGTGACACAGGATGCGCTTTGTGCTCCGAGGAGGTTTTGGTGAGTCATGGATACTAAACGGATGGGAATTTTAGATCAAAGTGCTGGAATTGGCATTTCTGGTTACTTTAGAAGTGATTTTTTTATTTTCACGGTCAGTGGAGTGGAAATACCGATTTGGAGAACTTTTCTTATACTAATGGTTACTTGTATAAAAAATGCCAAGTTCTAAAGATTCTTTATGGAGAAATGGAGTAGAATGAATTATTTAATGTTATTTTGTCATCTTGTACTGTATATTATTTCTAAATAAGTAACAAGTAGCTAAGTTTTGTTTGATAAGCAATAATTCATTATGTTTACATCTAGAGGATGTAGTTTTAAAACTTGAAAAGCGTCTTCTTAAAAGTGGCTGTTAAAAATGCATTTTACATTTTAATAAGCAACGCTAAAGAGGGGATTTTCTGCTTGAAAACTTTTCTTAATAATGGTATTTTACTTTTTAAAACACTGAGCAGACTTAGTATAGATTTATTCCAGATTCAACTCTTTAAGAAGATTGTCTTGTGGGGAAGAAGGTTCTCTAAGCGTTATTTCAATGTTTTAAATTGTAAATTCGTGTTTGAGAAACGGGTGAAATGGAAGTGGTAAGGTATAAAAAGCTGTGATTTATGACTGAGGGCTATGACTGGGGAAAAAAAATTCCCCTCGCGGAGAACGACAAGCCCTTCCTTCTTTCTATCGTATATTACTTTACTTTTCCATGGCCTCTAGCAAAATGAGGCAAGGAAAAAACGTGGGATGAAATAGGAAAGTCTAGTTTGAGGTAAAACATCGGATCGATTTTTTTTTTTTTTTTATATTTATTATTTAAATTTTTAAGAAGAGAATTTTGATTGACAAGTTGCATGCAGAGACATCACTTAGTTATGTAATGATGTTAGGTAATGAAAATGAGAATCCATTGAGTTTTGACATATTTAATATTCAACTAAAAAAAATTAGAAAATTACGTGTGGATCAGTGAAGCATAATCTCAACATATTTCCAACAGCTAGGAAATTTAATTACACTTGCAAGGAATGGAGTCGTTTGGCCGATTTCATGCTTATCTGAATGCTGAAAAGCTCCTGATGGTGGGTGACATTTCATTTTTTTAATTTTTTTTCCTGGTAGCGTCATTTTTTTTTAAAAAAAGAATATCTTTTTTCTAAATTTGAAATTGCAGTCTTAATTTATTTTAAGGGGAAATACTGTCGCGAAGAATGTTGCTGGTTGCGAGATTGTGGCTTTACTCAGCACTTAGGTACCTAAAGATTTGTTCTACATTTTGCTTAATAATGGGGGTTATTAGGAATTAGATCAAAGAAATTGCCGCTTTGTGGAGTTGTAAAGAGGAAGATGTGATGCAAATTTATGAGAAAATGATTGGCAAATGGTCAAATGGATAAGCGAAAACTTTGCTGGACTTGTTTTTTCACGACACATGGAATCAAAGGTAAATATTTTCTTTCGTTTACATTATAATATTATTTTTATAATTACATGGGTTTATAAATTCAGAATTGCTCATTGTTTGTTAATTTGTTGAATAATATTTTGTCGTACAAGCGGCCCTTTAAGTTTAAACATTACTTCATTCCATGTCGGTTTTAAGTTTCTACGAAATTCTTAAAGTGACGGCTATTGGGGAATATAAAAAGAAAATGAAGAATGGGTATATGGTCCACTTGAATAAATATATGGATCAAGAAAAAGCGGTTTTCTTTATATTTTCCACGTAATATTTTTTTTAACTTTCTAATACGTTTTTTTATTTTCTTAAAAGAACTTTTTTCTTGAATTTCTTATCAATTGAAAACCCGATATGCATATTTCATGATGCGATCTCTCTTTTGTCAAGAATTTTTTTTCTTTTTTTTTCTCTTTCCGGAAACCTAACTTTAGCGAGTTTTATGTATACCCCTCAGTTTGATACAAAAAAAAATACTTTTAAGTTGATAGAGTGGAGAAAAGCGAGAAAAGGAACAGAAAAAATTCATTTTAATTTATAAATTTGGTACATAAAAGAAAACGGGAATAAATTGCGAGCAGGAGAGAGAAAAAAAATTGTTTAACACTTCCTTCTAGACATGTTTTTCACATTAAAACGCGTGCAGGCTACGAGTAAATGTTTTAGAGACTCGAGGTCAATACCACAGCTGCGTAAGACACGTGGGGAGAAGGTGTCTCGCTGCGACTTGTTTTCCCCTACTTTTTATCTCTCCCTCGCTGTTGTGGGGGGCGAATTCGGGCTATATGTTGGCCAGTTAACCTTTGGTAATCATGTGTCCTAGTAATGGGCCATCAAGAGCTCCAGTCCACAGCTGAACCCTATAAAGTGTGCCCTCTCTATGGCAGTGCTGTGTGCGTTCTTTCTTCACATCACCGCCATTATCCCACGCTAATAATGTGTGGTCCAGTAGTGGTGAGGTATTCGATACTAGTACCAAAAGTAATCGATACTCTCGATACTTGGGGAAAAGTATTTTGTATTCAATTACTTATGTAAAGTAATGTGGTGGGGTATTCGATACCAAAAGTGATCGATACTCTTGATACATGGGGAAAGTATTCGTATTCGATTACTTATGTAAGGTATCGAATACAGTACCAGAAAATATCGGCAAATAATTCTCTAAATGACCACTATGGGTTGCTTTTGCCAAAGCTTACCTCTGCTGTCCAGCTACTAGTATTCCATTTGACCGCTTTTTTAGTAAAAAAAAGAAGCCAGGTCAAACCAAAAATCTAAACACGATGTTGTTTATTAATTGTAACTTAAAGTAAAGTGGTCATTAAATGTTTTAAGCTTCTTAAAATATATTATTTCTTTTAATTTCGTACATTTTCACTAATAATTGTTTATTATTGATACCAGCAGAAAGCATTCGATATTACTAAAAAAAATGTAATCGTATTAGAATTCTCAAAATCTAGTATCGCCCATCATTAGGTCCAGGAAAAAATTTTATTTGTATTTTTAAAAATTATTTAGATTTGAATTTTTTTATTTTTTTTGTGTTGTTGAAATCGTGGTTGATTAAATGATGTAATTTGTCATTTCCGGTGTTTGATTGAAGCTGTTTGATGTTGATGAGGCAATGGAGAGATGGCGCTTGGAGGTTTCTGCTCCTTAGATGAACAATGATCGTGGGAATGCAGTTACGACGCTGCTCTGGTGTTAATCAGATCTATATCCTTGCACTCAAAGTCAAGTCCAGTCAACTTGAGACGTTGTTTAGGGTGAAAACCTCCAGACGCCCACGCCTGTTTGAAACAGCGGGAGCTCAAGCTCGGTTTATCAGTATTTATAGAACTGCAGCGTAACTGTTGTGGAGAAAGGGTGTGGAAAAGAGGAAGGAAATGTTTCACACGGGAGAAAAATGATGAAAGTGAAGATTGGTGTTTGTTTACGCGGTTTTGTAAAAATAAACGTCTAGTAATTTGAGGAGATTAATTTTTGTTATTCTGGGGCATCGACCGGTTGATTTGCGAAGTAAAAAAAAAGACGGGCGTGTGGGCGGTGGGTCATTTTGTTCTTGCCTCAGCGGATCAGCAGGATTAACTGGAGCTGTCCACAAGGATTGCCTCTGTCAGCACCTCTGTTGAGAGAGAAGTAGAGGAAGAGAAAGTGGAGGAGGAAAAAAGCAGTTGCACAAGATTTTTGGCTGGGGCGGTATATGGGCTGAGCTGAGCTGGGAGAGGCATCAAGTCTTTTTGAATGCTCCCAATGGGAGATTCCGAGCACGCTTTAAGCCTGTGCAAGTACGATTTGGAATGCGCATTCAGTATTTTCTTGGCCAAACGAGGCACAAGGTTAAAACATCGCGCGGCTGGAAAAATTTTTATAGAACCACAACTAACTCGCTCACCTCGTTCCACTGGTATTTTATCAAATATTGTTTTTGCTAGGGTTTTTTTTACAAGCAAAAAAGTTAATGTTTGATAAAATTTTAATGTTTGATAAAATTTTAATTTATTGATTTGTTTGTAGCTACAGTACCTGTACAGGTTGAACTTTATTTGTTATAACAAATTCTCCGATATTACGAACTAAAATTGGTATCGTGCACTGTATCGTCAGCATAAATGTTCGTTATAACGAATTAATTCGTTATAATGAAATTTCGTATATAACGAAAAAATATTTTCATTCTTCGATGAGTTCATTATAACGGGTTTTGAGCTGTAACATGATGTACTGCTGGAAAGCCATTATTTACTTAACTTAAATCAAAGGTTATTTTTAATATGAATACCAAGTTGCGGTCAAGTTGAATAAAACTTTAGTCTTTAAATGTAAGGCACGTAAATATAGAACGTTAAACCACATTTAAAGTAGCGATTCAATATAAGTATAAACCTCATTCATGGACATTGAAAAATTCCTGTGTTTATTTTATACAAACTTTTCTTTTCTGAAGAATTTTTTTTTTCTCAATCGTTGTATGGGTTCTTGTTCTTCCACTCGTGCGGTTTTCTTGTTTATGTTGTTGCGGTGTAAAACGAGCAGTCAATACGTTTCTCCTCGCTCTGACCCTAGAAATATGGGCAATCTGTCTCTCTAGAATGAAGGTGTAGATAGAAAAGCGTGAGAAAAGCGGCGATACGACCGCCGATCCACTTGTGCGAAAAAGGAGAAAAAGCGGAGGAAGTTTTCTCTGCTGCCCCGCTGGATAAACAGACGGCCCGTTTCCGGCGAGATGCAAGTTGAGAACAGGAAGAAGAGCAGTCAAAAATCTCCCCTCGCTCCCCCTGCCTTCACTCTCGACAGTCGATCTCTTTGAGTGCCAATGGATTGGTTTCATGCGCCCAAGACACCGACATCTCAGACCCACTCTGGCTCTCGACCCAAATGCAAGGAAATGGATGGTGAGGGGTGTTTTGTGGTCACGACTGACGGTGTGTGGTCGGTTTTGTTGATAAAAGCCATGCAGAACGAAAGCGGGGTTGTTTGGTCATTGGTCAGCGAAGGGTGCAAATGCGTACCACGTGTGAATGCACTTCTCCCTTCTCTCCCCGTCGCATCTTTTTGAAAGAATGGACGGTAGGAAGTGGAGACTAAATTGGAACTAAGTGAACGAGTGGTGCGTCGCCATTAGTTGCACGTGTTAGGATGACCAGAGCCACTCTGCTGACTCATTATTGGCACACGTGAGAAAATAACCCCATTGCCTCTATTGTGCCCGCACATCAAAGGCAATTAGTGAGCAACGGTGGCAAAGTGCGGGCGAAGGTAAAAAAAGCGACCTCTCGTGGCGTTTGTTTTAAACCGGGAATTAAATCAGGGTGGGAGATATGTAGTGAGGAAGGAAAGGGACGGGGGGGGAGGGGGCTGATTACATGGAATGCACATAGTGGCGACGTGTGTCGGCACCTTCGAAACTTGTTATTTTCTAATACATCAAAACGGGAAGAATTAATAGTGCAGCGGCATCTGGTGGAATGGTCGAGGTCATAATTTCACGCGGTTGTTGACATTCAGCCGGTGAAGATGAAGAGAATGTAAGCTTTAACCCATCAATTTTTTACAGGATATTTCATCTTAGGTCTTGCACACACTTTTTTTTTGTTGTTATATGTGCCTTTTCTCCCTTTTTTTTAATAAGTAGGGTGAGGGGCAACAGCTGCAAATTACATCAGGATGAAAGATTGTGTTCTGACAAGCTGATGTATCTGAGTAAAACATCCGTCAACAGAATAAAACATCTTTTTTAAAGAGGAAAAATAGATGGAATCAAATATTTAAAGGTGGATAATAGAAACGGTTTAAAATGTGATAAAGTTGTGGTGGGAGGATAAAAACCTTTTCCCAACAAATCAAATTAAATAGGGACACGAATAGAATTATTCTTACACTGGTTAGAATTTTTTCTGACATTCCAATAGGATGGATCGAAATTTATTATTTATTCATTTATAAACTCCAAGATAAGCTTAAATGCTTACATCTGTGGATTGTGTTTTCACCTTTTATCAGATTAATCCACGGAACTTCGATTCGGATCTCAAAACTCTCCCAACTTCTATAATTCATCGTTCCCTTTCCCTGCAGTAAAATTTTTTTTTGAAGTCAAACTGAGGTTTTGGCGAATATTTTACGACGGGGGTATGGGTATTAGGGGCTGCGATAGGGTGGATATTGATGTGTATGTCATGTGTTGAGGGGTTGGCGGCGCTGGAAGGACCACCATCCGTTTGCATCCGGAGAAAGGCGTGAGGGGAAGACTGAATCCCCGAGAGGCAGGACAGGCAAATAGTTTCTTCTTCCCCTAACATAAACCTAAGTAGGAGCCGGGTTAAGCCCCAACTGACACAAAAATGGAAGAAATATTTCACTGTGTCAGTGGGAGAGCCGGCTATGCAGAGAACGCATCCGTCGTTAGTGCTTCAAACTGTATGCGTGCATGTAGGAGAGGGAATGCATAACGTATGAGGCCATGAAAAGCAGCTCTGCTCTGCCATGCCATGCAGCGGGCAAGGGGGTTTCACTTCTCGCAAACTGCGATGGGGAAAAGGATTTTCGAATTGGAATGTAAAGTATTCGTGTGGGAGGAGAGAACACCAACGGAGTTGGCACTCGCCACTTTCCACTTATTGAAGGGAATTGGAAAGTGGAGGAAAAAGTTGATGATATATATATATTCGCACTAGCCATTTGTCTGACTTGTGAGCTCATGTAATTGTATTCTCAATTTGGAATGCAGATTCTAACGAAATTGAGCTATGTAAAATAACCATTTCAGTTCACTTGTCAAAAGTAGACTGGGATTTGATAAATTTTAAGGCCATTGGAAATTAATTTTTATTTTTTTGTCAGAGAAACTTCCAAACGTAGAGTTGAAAGGTTTTTTTTTTTTTTTTTTTTTTTTTTTTTTCTAAAGCAATTGATGCAGGCAGATTTTTTTTTTTGTACAATTTTTAACGATATTTATTATAATGTAAAATACGTTCTAAAATTGAGGGGTTGGACAAACTGGAAAATCTCGTCAACGGTCAAAAAATCTCTAAAAATCATTCTAAATCTCTGCAAATCTCAAATCATTAGTCAAAAATCCTCTAAAAATCCGTTACAAAGTCTGAAAAATTGCTAGAAACCTAAAAAAATCTTGAATCTTTGCAAATTTTCAAAAAAATCTTATAAATCTTCACAAATCCCAGGTGGGCGGATTTTTTTTTTATATGTAGTGTATATACAGTATATATAGCTTATATATTTTGAGTCTGAGCACCCCCAACAGGCGGGCAGAGACGTAAAACTAAAAATTAATTTCCAATGGTCTACAATGTAATGTAAGAATTTTTTTTTTTTTTTTTAAGTACTGTGTGAATTTTTTTATTTGAAAATGGAAAATGGCACGTTATTAATTGGGAATTTGTAAGAAGCGGCGTAATCTGTCAGGCGTGGGATGTAAAAAGGCGGGGGGTCATCGGGTAATAGTGGCGCCTCCCTTTTCTTATTACAGTTGGTAAAAGGAAACGAAGAGCGAGAACGATCAATGGTCTTGTGCACATTGGCCGGATTGCAATTCGGTGGCACAGCTGTGGGCCATTGAGGAAGGCGCCTTTTTCTTGTAGCCGCATTTTCTCTTTTGTGCAAGATGATGGTGTGAGGGTTAACATTGCCTATCTTTTGGCACCAGCTTTCCTGATGGAATTGGCGACTACCAAGCTTTTGGGCTAATAAAGCAAAATTCAGTTGTGGCTTGCTAAGGAAAACTCCACAAATTGATGGCAACTTACAGTACATTCAACAAGTAAAAACAATCTAAGTGAAACAACTTGGAATATTAAATTCAACTTCATCCATTACACGCATTTTGTCACATAAAAAACGATTCGTGTTCTTCACTTGCAAAATGTGTACATAGATAAAACTTTTTTCCTTTTTTTTTTTCAATTGTGAAAATGATAAAGTGTATACCCAACGGTAGGACAATCTTCCAATTCTTCAATGCCTTGCCCTTTGCAGTATTTCGAGCGTTGCAAGTTTCTTCGCCAGTTCCTTTTTTCCCCCGGTGGTATCATCAGTCAAATGCGTATCGGGAATCAGGGCTTCGGCAAATAGACCTGGGATACTTCATTTTCGAGCTTTCGCCTCTTCTATTTTTGATAGGAAAACACGGCGAGGAGGGGTTTTAGCGCGGCTCTTTTTAAATCTTACGTAACGAGTGTCTCTCCTGTGGCTTGTGCGTTAACGTTGCTGGCTGGAATTGAGTCGTTTGTAAAGGAAAGAGGGAAAAAATGCGAGATGCAAGCTGCAAAATCCCACTCTCATCGAAAACTGAGCCGCGCCCAATAAATCGTTGTTGGCGAGGAGATCTTAGCCCAACGAGAGTCGGAAGATGTTGGAGCGCCCATCTTCTCTCTTTTTTTGTGACTTTTCACTGGATAAATATCTCATTGGAAATGTTGCCAACGTATACGGCGTATACAGTTAATAAGTCGTGCCGTTTCCTGTTTGGCATTCCGAACACACGAATTTGACTCGAAGCGATAAAAATTGGCCTCATCCAAAATTCAGGAGAACCCCGAATCTATGAGTTTTTATCTCGATAGGTGAAAGAATTTAAAGTCGACCGCCATTTCTCTTCTCTTCTTTTGTTTTAAATTCCTCTTTTATTTATTTAAATTTAAGGTGATTTGCTTTATGCATGCAAGCCACTGCAGTGCGCGGAAGCACAGATGATATGTTGCTAAAGGATAATTCGAGGTCGGCAAGGGTTAAATGAATTTGCGTCTGCAGGCAAACAAAAACAGTGGGAATTATGTGACCATAAGTTGATTCACTCGGATTTTCACGCACGCCCTGCTTTATTTTCCCCGAGTCGGACAAGTTAATTAAAATAGTGCGCCGGGACGTCTCTTGCAGTTTCGCAGTGGCGGGGAAAAGAAGTAAAGAAGGCGTTCAACTGGTTTACGAGGCGAGAGACGCAATCTTTATTGCCGTACGAGTAAAAGGGACAATGCTCACGGTGGCATGGCTGCTTGAAAAGAGAAAAAAAAATGTTTATTTATTAAGTTCATATTTACTCGCTTATGTTTACACACTGTCGTCTCATGTTGCAGGTGTAAGTATACAAACAAAATTTAATTACAAACTACACTTCTTTAAAGTAAATAAAATAGAATATATAAATTTAATTTTTAATGATGTATATACAGTGAAGAGAAAAAAATTGCAACACGCAAGTGTGATATTAAATGACATTTCTAACCCCCATTTCAATTGTAAGCGAAAATTTACGAGTTGTCAATGGGAAATACACAAATTGTGCGTGCTTCCCTCGCTCGTGAACCCACCCTTGCAAATGTTTGTAGCAGGCGGTGCCATGTCATGATTGTATGTGGGAGGCTGGCAAGAACACAACACCGTCACCACCTCCTTTTTTTCAATAGGCGAATTCACGAATAGCACTAAAACGCGTTTCTGTGCCTTCAAAACTTTCTTTTCACGCGTTTCATGTCTAAAACGTAAACGATCTTTTGATTATTTTTTGGGTCGTTTCACGTAGCAAGCCATTGATTATGTCGCAATTTTTAGCCGATTTATCCACAAGTAAACACATTTTGAGTAAAGTAATAGTAATGCTTTGGATTCAAAACCAGACTAGACAGTACAATTGTAACTTAAAAACTGAATATTTCTCCCGTTAAATCGACAGATTCATTTCAGGCACCATGTTTGTTTACATTCACAAATTGAACATGAAATGCGTTATTTTTTCTCGTTTCGTTTTACTTTGTAAAACGAGTTTTTATTCCTGGATACGCCTTTGTGTTGTGTATGACTCGTATCCACGCACACCATATAAAATGTATTATTTTTTATCAGGCATTACCCACACCTTCGCACACCTACCCCCTGCTGGGTTTTTATGCTCTCACCCAAGCGCAGGGCTTTTTATATGGATAGGGTTAGCATTAGATAAGCTCAGAACAACCCCTGCTGACAGATTATGGGATATTATTGCTATTCGTCACGAATAGGTTTTGCGGGATGACAACCGGTGACGAATGTGGCCTCGTGGAACTTCGCTAAAGAATGGACATAGCGGGGGGGGGGGAGTTGATGAAGCGGAACAACACAAACAGCTTTTAGGCAAATGAGTATTTTTTTTTTTTTTTTTTTTTTTTTATAAAGAGTTTTGATTTTGGGGTTGTGCTGGCATAGAAAGTGGCGCCAGTTTGGTGGCGGGTGCTGGAAGCTGGGTTTAAGGGAGGTATGGTTCAATAAACAAATTGCAGAGACGCTTTTGCTATTCGAAATGGTTTTGAGAGCTGGGTTTTAATGAGGATTCTTCTCTCGAGCTTGCACATGCAGTTCGTGCTCATTAAAGCGGGTTTCGGGCACAATTGTGCGAGATCACCTGTCCAATGCACCCTTTCAGTCCTGCGTGTGGATAAAAGATTTACGCACTCTCATTGGTTAATGAGGAAGTGATAAAAGAGCTGGAATCAAGTTGATTTCGCAGCGTGACACTTTTATTTCCAGTTTGAAATGTTTTAAATATAGAATCGACTCTAGTTTTGTATATCGATTTTTACATTTTTCTTTTTCTTTTCACAAAATAAGGGGGAAATGATTAATGAGTAGCAGATGGAGATCAATATTGGGGATATTTAAATATTTTATTTACATATATAGAAAGTTTGGTGATTCGGCACCGGTGTTTGTTAAACGTAATTTTTTATTTTTTTTTTGTTTTATTCATCGGTTTGTAAAGTTTGATTAAAATGTAAATCAGAGCATCGCCCACTTAGCGGAGTGATGGATCGCTCTGTTCTTTTGTGAACATTATCGGCTATGATAAAGTTTGGGGAGGAAACAAATTAAGTCTTAAGATGATTACAACTTGAAACTGACATCTTACAATCTCAATTGATTATGTTTTCAATTCACGCGTTTGCACTTTTCTCGCGTTTTCCCCTCCTTATCGCGTGAAAGAAAGGGAAAGGAAAAAAAAAATTGAAAAATGATGCAAAAAGAGCCATTTGTTTATTCTTTCTGGGAATTGGAGAGGGAAAAAAATGCATCGAATGTGTTTGACATGAATAAAAATAAATAAGGATGGAAAAAACCGAGTGCAGGGGAAGAAAGAGAGAGGGGGGGTTAAGGGTGGGGTGAGTCGGTAACACTGGACATGACTTGCCCTTTTGTGCGATCAGGGACATTCATAAAAAGTAGGTCGAAGTCTTATCTGCAATGTTTGATAGGGGCAATTCATATGTGCAAATACATTAACCGAATGCCAATGGTGCAGATAAGGGTAATGTTTTGAGATTTATCTTGCTCTTGTATTCAAAGAGAGGCTTTGTATCGGGCCGCATGGTTTTAGAGTTACAAAGTGAGTCGACTCGTCCCTGGTTCGACAAGAGATGCATTGATTGCACTCGGTTCGCTACGCGGATGTCGAGGGAAGAGTCGGGGAAAGATAGGTTTAATTCCTTGATTAATTCGGTACGATAACATCAGGTGGCATTCATAGACGTTTGCGTGGATCAGTGTAATTTTTAATCTGTGAAACGTTTTTGGTGGATTTAGTGGTGATGGAGTTGAAAAAATTGATGGTAGAGGTGGGGAGAGCAGAGTGAGGGTAATGGCAAAGCTTGAGTGTTTCAGTGAATGCAATGCAATTTATCTAATATGGTTTGTGTAGCGAATTTTAGGCGCACGAGCGAGTGCCGTGTAATTAGCTCAAGTTTAAGGAAGCAAAGAGTTGAGCCGTTTATTTTACTGCTGCGTTTTCAAATATAAAATGGTTTTAATTTTTCTTTTTAATTTTTTTTAAAGAAAATTCATAAAAATTAAACTTGGCAAATGGGGTGATGTGAATGTGAGGGGGGGGGAGATATTTTGTGTCGGGGTTATGGGGTGCGGGGGATTTTACTCTCTTCATTTGAGTCGTGAGTAATACTTGCGGTTGCTACTCGCAAACAGCTGCCATATCGTTTCTTATGGTGATTGGGAGGCTTATTTTTGCTATTTCATTAAAAGCTTGGGTGTGTTGGTGTGCTGGGGGTTGTGGGGGATAACCCCCGAGAACAATGCAATAGCAGACCCATCCATCAAAAGCCATTCGGTTCGGGCGAATGGCAATGTGAGCTTGCCAAACTGCGGTCACTATAGTTTGCCTTGATCCATTCTTCAATCTGACGACGGATTCGGTGCAACGGTGCACCCGTTTTCAATAAAGACAATGTATGATTTATTAGCAGAATTTGGCACCCGTAATTAATATTTCATTGTGTAACTGGAGGAAAAAAAAGTCTCAAAATCAACATCTGTTGCGGTGTTAGGCAGTGAAACACGATTTGGTGAAATTGGAGGAGTTTATTTTGATTTTCCAGTTAACTGTTTATTTTACGCAGCCAGTTTGTTTGTCAGGAAAAAAATTGGGGAATGAGAAAATTTTATTTTTGGAGTTGCATGTGTAATGTGCAATAAAAATATCACTGTGAGATAGCGGAATTGAAATTGGATCCCCCAGTTCATGAACTTCAATTACAAATTTTTTTTTACGGTTGATGGCTGTTTTGATGTTTCTCTTTCATTTTCAAAGGCGGGTTTATATTTTCCACTGTGAAAAAATAGCAAACTTTCAGTTTTATGTGGCAGATTAATGGTTCTTGAACTGTAGATTAAAGTTTTTTTTCAGGGTTTTGTTTATTTTTTTTTTTGATTTTGGCTAAAGTTTAACTATCGAATTTCATCTGGAAATTTTATTAATACAACTTGGGAAGGGAAATGTCGGATTTTTATTTTACGTTGCTTGAGCATTAAATTCCACATCCGGGTTTCATTTCACTTGGTCATGTACCATAAAGCTGAAAGTGCATTCGCTGACCGTTGGTCGTTGGATGAGGGAGAAAAAGTTGAAAAATAAAAAATACAAGGCTCGGTTTGATTCCCATCTCCTTTTATGCAGTCCAATGGAAGGGAATGGCTGACTTGTTCCCCAGTGGATCTTAACGGGCCCTTTCACACCCACGCTCAAACGGACTGTAACCGAGAAATCAATACGGTCTTAGAAAATCGGGGCTACAGGGCTGACCACTCGCACAGATCGTCCCAAGGGGTGCCAAAATGCTAGTTTTTTTTTCAATTTTTTTTGTTGTTGGAGGTGGAGTGGGGGGGAGTTACTGACTTTTGCAGCTGTGCAGTGAATTTAGTTACCATCTTGCACCAGCCAGTGTTGTGTTATGTGCGCCTTTAGAATTGCTTCTTTTGTAAATAAACAGAAGCAGCAGCAACAGGGGCTCTGTACTGCATACATCAAGTCTATTACAAAGCTCAGTTCGGTTCTTATTACATTGAAAAAATTAAAGTTATGTTTTCCTTTTTGCGTGTGTGGGCGGAATTGAATTGAAGCCTTAAAAGGATTTTGTGTCGCTGCTGAAAAGGATGTTTTTTATTACAGCATCGATTTTTCTTTTATTTCTGGTTTTATTTTATCTTTATCAAAGAAATTGATTTTTTTCTTTAGGTAAGTGCGAGATTTTCGCTTTTTAGCTGTTGGTAATTAATTTCAGTTTGGCTTGGTCGCCCATAGATGGCGCGTGGTGTCCCTGTGGACACTCAATTAAAAATTAATGGAGTGGGCAGACAGAAATAATTACTGAATGAGTTGAATTTATAAAAAGTTAAAGATCAATGTTAGACGACGCTTATTTTTTAATTTCTAGGGAGAATCATTTAAGTTGTCACGCATTTAGCCTGAAAGACTGCGAAGTCGGTGGCACAGTTAAGTGTTTTACATCTAAGTGCAGGGTGTTATTAAATTTAAACATTTCCCGAAACTACGAATTAATTTTTAATGTCGCAATTACCATATTGACAACTGCAGGGCTGTGCTCGGTTTTAAAATTCCGACTTATGCAAATCTCTTTAAACCTTTAAATTGTTGATAAGTTGAAGAGCAAGGTTATTCGTTTGCACGTTGCAGTACTGAGACAACCAGTGCCGCTAGATATTGATTTTTGTAGGGGTTAATGCCTCTTCTTCCCTCCTTCAGTTAATTATCAGTCCCCGCTCTACCCACCACCACCTCTTTCCTTCCAAAATAAGGCGGGTTTCCTCTTCTCTACTCACACTCGCTCTCTATCTGTCCCTTGACTTAATCCTCGACGTCTTCCGCCCTCGCATTCCTTCAGGCCAGTTATATTATCGAAGCAAAAAAGTGAGCTGGAGGAAAAAGAAAAAAAAAAATAAAAACTCGAGAGGTGATGGTGATGTGGAATAAAAATTCAATCTTGGGTGCGAAGTTTTTTAATTGCTACATTAACTTTTTTTTTTTTTTTTTTTTTTAATCTAAGTTTGAGAATAGATAACGTCATTTTTTTAAATTTTGCTTATTTTACGGGGTTAGGTAATGTGGTGATGAAATTTGGTGTGACAAAATGTGTTTTTACTGTAAAGTTTTTTTTTATAAGTCGTTTTGCCGTCTAGTGGTGAAATTATGTATTAGAAAAATATGTAAGAATTACGTATTTTGTTGCTGTAAAGTTTTAATTTTAACATTGAGTAGTGTTATAATTATCTTGTTTTCGTCATTATTTCTCTTTAATTTCGTTTGATAGGTTTATTTTGGAAGTTCGAGGTCTCTGCAACCTATTATTACACGTTTATTACGTTTTTAGAACCCGTTATTTGAACCAAAGTTTCTCTTGATTAAAGTGTGCGCAACACGTCTTTAAGTTTTTCAACTTTATAAGCAGCTTTAATATGATGTTTTACTTTACCTCTATATTAAATCAGAATCCGAAGAAGTCGTCAAGTGACAATTTCGCCCTTGAGCCATTCCTGAGTGCGGTTTAATCCTCTTTACAACTTCATCACTTCAAACACAAGTTGGCGATTGTAATTTAAATAAAGTAGGCGATTTATACGGTGTATTTATTAAATCAATTTGGTTGACTCAAAATTAAGACGTGGAGAAGACGACAGGATACATCAATCAGAATTGATTTCATTTACGACTACGAGTTATCGCTTGATTTTATTTCCTCTACTGGAAATTACATATCCTCAGTTGCTTTAACTCTGCAGCGTTAAAGATTTCTTTTATCGCAACGTGAAATAAAAAAAAAATAAGAAACAGAATTTTGAATACATTTTCCAAGTTTCTTTTCTTTTGAAAGAAGGAAATATTTTCGGTGGCGGGAATGTGAAGTGCTGTGAATCTAATTTGTATTATGAGTTAAGGTTTTGGGACGTGCTTGGGGGATTTTTTCTTTTTCTTTTTTTTTGAGTGAATCTTTTGCCTTGAGTGACGGTGTTTTGGGGGGGGGGGAGAAAGGGAAAAAGAAGACTTTAAGGGGGTTTATGGTGAATTTTTTACGGGGGTAACTTAGATGCGCGCACGTTGAAGAATTTGTTTAATAGTTTACGTGCTTTGCCTTTTTCTCGAGTGTAAATAAAATTAAATGTAGCATAAAAGTGACACAAAGTGAGACTTTGTGGCGGCAACGTGGAAAAGGTGAGCGTTTCCAGTAATTGAAACCAGATTTGCTCACGGTGTTCGAGGTTAGCTTAGTTGAAAAGACACTCACTCTTACTAATAAAAATTGAATGGCACTCATTTTCTTATTTTTTCCTCCATTTTTAGCGCATTTTCCTTACAGCCGTATAAAAGTTTGCCTCTGTGCAGTGAAAATATTTTATTAGGACCTTCCCTTTATTTCTCGTGCTTGTCCTCTTTCCATCTGCTCATCTAATTAGGCCTAGAAGTGAAAAGAAGGCGCGAAGACGGGAATTTGAAGGTATAAAAGGCTTTAGGTATTCGCAAGTAGCTCGAAAGAGAACGGGAAAATGAAATCATTAAAATAATTACCCACAGGGATTGTCGTTAAAGGATGGAATTTTTGGTCATGAAAGGCTTGAAATGATGTTTTCTCCGCTGCAATCGTCTGACCAAGGGCGAGAAATCTTGGTGTGGGATGTGCGAGTTAGAAGAGATGAAGGAGGAGAAAGCGTTGGAGCAAATATGTTTTGCAGGGAAGTGATCCCTAGGGCCTGTGAGGTTTTCTTTTTTTTTTTTTTCTTTAAGGGGGGAGGTCTTTTCCTGGAAACATTAATCTCGTTTCTCTTTTTGCGGCCCTAAATTGGCAAATAAATGTCGGTTTGCGATGTTTAATCGTGTTTGTCTTGGAAAAAAACACAATAAAGGCAAAAGTGACAAACAAACGCTGGAATTTTTTTTTCAGTAATTCGTTTGGGGGACACAAAACAACGTGTTTAAAGTGCGAGTGGGAAGAGTTTTGTTTAGTTGTAGTCGGTAGTAATTCACAGTGCTTTTGTTTCAGCTCCCCTTTCGTCGTCTTGTCTGGTTTATACATTTGAATAGGGGTATTTTTCAACAAAAGACCACTTTGACAAACATAAAAATGAAGTGTGTGCACTAGAGTAAGCAACACCAGTCTTTTGAATAGTTCTCCGATAATTTGCACAATGGAGAAAACAAGGTTTGCGTTTCATTTTCCATGTGATAACATTTATTTGAAACATTTGCTGGATGTTTGTAAAATGGCAATTTAAAAAAAAAATAATTGCTGTTTTCGAAGAACGTGCAAATTAATATAACAAGGTGTTGCTTGTAATTAGAAATGAGTTTTAAGACGTTCGCAAAATTTGTTACATACGGTACTGTAAGTTATAAAATTTTTAAAATATTATTTTTAAAATATAATTTTTTTTATATTGTCAACGTAAGGGTGGTGTAGGGAGTTAATAGTGATATAAAAAAGCAATTTATTTTGTTTGGCTGTCGAATTTTATGGAAGCAGAAGGGAAAGAATGACATTGAAAAAGAGGGGAAAGTAGGAAATCGACTTCATTTTTCTTTGACGAGAAAACAGGTATGCGATCGATGTGCTCTGTGTATATTTTTTTTTATTCCTCGATACAGGGGAGAGTGAATTACTTAATTTAATGTGCAGCCAGTCAATAAAAGTGGGATTTTAATATTTTTTTATATAGACTATTTTTAATAATAACAGTTGTTAAATTTAATGGGGAGAGGTTAAAAGTTTGTTTAAATACTTTAATTGATGCCATAAAGTTTTATTAATGACTCCATAAGGATTATAATCATTGCCAGTTGGATTTGCGGTAACTGGTTTTTAAAAATAAACGCTTGATTCAGGTACAGGAAGTTGCAACTGTCTCGAATTGCGCAGCCACGAAAGGCCACTCGCTGATAACATTGGCAACTGTTTGGAAAAGTAATGAAGGAAAAGCGAGACAAAAGACGAGCGAAGAACCGTTGCAGCTGTCTTTTTCGCAGTTTGATGGAAATTTCAGCTTTATTACAAGTCTGCGCCTTCTGTTGAGGGAATTGTGTTTCATTTCTTGGGAAATGCAAGTGCGAAAATTAATTTGAAAAAATAGAAATAATATTTTTTCCAAATTTTTATTTGATGGAAATTTTATTTTGGGATGAATTATTGAGTTGTTGGTGAGTTAATGAAAAATCACTTGAAAATATGGCGTGGCGAGGAGAAACGGGTGGCATATAATAGTCGTTTATGGGGAGGTGTGTGACGCATTCGGTGCACGTATAAATGAGAAAACGGTTTATTTATTGCTGTGAGTGCCATCATTCTCCACAAGTTCAAAGTGGAATGAAATTAGGTTTGAAATGCGTGCCTTTCCCTCCTCCATCTACTCGCGACTTCACTTTTTCCCCTCGTCGTAGGAAATTTCAGTGTCGCGTGGAACAAATGAATTGCCATCGAACTGATCGCCTATAAATTATCCCTGAAGTGATCTCTCTCACTTGAAAGATATAAAAACCTCGCGGGATAAAAGAGACAAGGTCATTAGAGTACAATTGCAAGGGTAAAATGAATTTTGTGCGGGGTAATGAATAATGAAAAAGGAATTTATGGAACGAAACTAATTTTTCTAAACGGGTCTGGGAAATAAAAGAAAGCTCAAGTGCAAATAAGTCTTAGTCTTAAAAATTGTTATTAAATGTCAATTTGGAAATGACTCATTTTCTAATCATTTTTTCTCCTTTCTCTTTTTTTCTATAGGTAAGTGTCAAGTTTCTTTGATGCCTATTTGTCCTAGTAATAACGCTGCTGGAGCTTTTAATAATAAATCAGGTAAGTAATATTGTTGAAAATCGATATTTTTTTCTGGTTGGTGTATTTATGGTAATTAGATGGGAGATGTGAATGGATTATATTTTTGAAAGAATTTTATATTGGGGAAATTATTGGTTACTATGAAATTATAAACCAAATTGGAGCATTTACATAGAAAATGTATTTGTTTAGAGTCTTCTGTCAGTTGAATTGAATTGTTTACTTGAAAAGCACTAATTCATATATGACTTTACCTTGTTCTATGCAAATGTTTCCTTCACGTGTTTGTATAGTGTAAGGTTAGTTTCTCGTTACTAAAGTCAATATTGAAAGGAATTAAATACCACTTCCGGTTTGGTGAACGGCTTGAATTTTTCAGGATATTTGCATCGTGGAATGGAAGAGACACGGTGTGCAAACAGTTAACTGTGTTGAATATTTCAATTTTTAATACAACCAGAAATGCATTTTAATGGTTCTGTATTGTATCGTAATGAATTATGAAATTCACAAATTGCAGAACTGAAATACCACATCCGGCTAGCTTTAAAATATAAAACTTTAATGTTCTCAGCACTTATAGTGTGAAAAGATTCCAGAAAATCTAAAGTCGTTCAACTTCACCGGAAGTGGCATTTTATAAGGTTTACACATTGGCAATTCGCGACACAGAAGTGGTTTTATTTACTCCGTGCACTCTTTGACAGTCGGCAATTGCAATTTTGACTTGATTACACAGTTGAAAGGCACTCGAGCGTAAACACAGTAGTTTAGCCTTAAAAATAGATGTCTTGAATAATTAACGAGACTCATTTTTTCACTCAGCTTTGGTTGTTGCACGGCGAACGCGCGCTGGACAAGACTAGATAGATATTCGAGGCGTTACTGCACGATCGGATCAATAAGCCGTTCGAGTAAACTTCATCTTTCTGGTGGAGCTGGAAACTTTTTCGCCGACCGGTTTTTCGGAAAGCAAAATATCTCCATTTAAAAGCAATATGTGAAGCATATTCTTAGAGAAATGAGGCCCAGGTTGGCAGTTCTGCTTTACTACATTTCCATAAGAAAAAAGAAAAAAGAGCACACCTTGAGGTGGAATGAGGCGAGCACGTTGTCGTCTCTCTCTCTTTCTTTCTTTCTTTTCCTCTCTTTCTCTCTCGCACTCTCTCTCCGTCCCATCTCCAATTCGTGGATCGATGGCAGAGGCGATGATGCTTCACAAACATGGCCACTCGGCGTCCGCCTCGCTGTCGCTCGTGGTGGGCTGGGCGCGTTTCCCTGTCAAGTACACTGCCATCCAAATGTGAATAGCGAGCGGTCTCCCTTAAACCAATCCACTATGCGTGAATACTCTTCAGTTCGGTTTGCATGCGCTTGGGAATTTCTCTCGGTCCACTGCAGTTTTCTCCTCTTTTCTCTTCTCTTTTCATTCCGAAAACAACTCGCCAACTCGTATATACTTAGGACTTTTATTAAAGGCGGGGAATGTAAATATGGATAATAATTTTAAAAAATGTTAAAAAAAAAAATATTGAGTTTTCGGACGCGCATAAAACGCTTATAATTAAGACGTTACAATCTTATAATACAGTTTTAACTACTGTATGTAAAAAATTATGTGTGTTTGCAAACTATACCATACAAAGAGATCGGTTCGAGAAAAATTCATTGATTTTTGCCTCGAATTTAACAGTATTTACACAAGTTTTGCATGCTATACCTTAAATTGAACAGTTTTCAGCTGAAAACCTGTGTAAACATTGAGGAAAGTGTCATTTATTTACAAACTTTCATCGAGGTGGAAATTTTAGTCAGGCGCCATGTTGATCAAAAGAATGCAAATCAATTAGTTATGAACTTCATAACTAATCGCACTGGTTCCACTATTTCATAAAATAACGTTACAACTTAAGCATCAGTTATAATTTCAGCCCGAATTAAGCTCGTATGATCATAATTTTGTAATCATAATACTTTTGTTCGCGCTCTAAAACACACTATTGACGTAATGGTTAAAAAAAAAACAATACGGTATTTTTTTATTTGAATTTATTTTTCTTATAGTTTAAAGTGTATTTAAGTTTGAGAGTGATAATACTGGGAAAACGAGCGGTGCGTAAACTCACCTCAGCCGAGTGCATTCATTCCGAGATTGTTTGGTGCAAAATACGTCATTTTTGCTTGGTTAGCTCATTTCGCCATGCTGCTGCAGACTCCTCCATCTCCTTTGCATCCTCTTAGCTCAGTCTGCGTCGGGGTGGAGGGTTAAATTCATCCTTTAATCTAGTCATGTGAGAAAGCGTGTCGGCGTTATGGCCCTCTCCACATTATTTTATTATTCACACAGATGCAAGCAAGGCCCCTGCAATCTCGCGTTTCTCTCAACACTCGACCGTGTCCACCCCTCTCGTCCATGCGTTTTACTCGAGGTTGTGCTGCCGCCATCTCGCCCAATAAAAGTTCAAAATATGACACGTTCCTCATTTCACGCACAAATTGATGTCCAGTGCTCGAGTGTTAACTCGATCAGCCATGCATTATACAAAGCAGGCTCAAATCTCGACTGTCCACCAACAACTCCGTAAAAATGCACATTATGCATCGACGTTGCCGTTCATTTTTCTCGATAAATTAGTCTTGACGTGTCGGTATTAGGGCTGTGTGATATCGTATTCATGTCGCAAAAACAAAAAATAACCGATATATTGCAAATGTCGCAATATATAGCGAGAAGAGAAGTCAGGAGTTGGAGCAACTCATTGACATTAGATGTCTACACTTTAACATTAAAATTAAAATAAATTTTTAAAAATGTAACAATATTTATTAAATAAAAGCATAAATCGATAAATATCGCAATGTACATAATATTGAAATATATTACGTATTGCAAATATTGCGAATACGAATATAAATGATGTATCGTTTCATATCAAATATGAAGTGAATATCGTATTCATACTAGCTTTAACTTGATATTGCACAGTTTGTTATGGGACAGGAAGAAGACAGTTGTTGCTTCGTGATTTTCTTGCTGCCCCTTCACCTTGCAAAGGGGAAATTAAATTGTAGCTTTGCTGCCTGACGATGAGACTTGTGTTCCTCGTGAGTCACAAAAAGTAGAAATATTTAATGATCAAGTAGGTTAATAATTGAAAATGCTCTCCTAGCAACTAACTAATTTACTTAATACTCGGTAGGGGGCTGCAGCGGGTATTTGCAGGTCACAAGCAACCACTCTGGGGAAAAGGAGATTCAAACAAATGCGACTTTATGCTGAATAACTTAACTGCCGACCGAAGCGAATGCAACGGGAATTAAATCTTCGGCAGCTCCGAAGGCTAATAAATTTTTTTTATTTTTTTTATTTTTTGTTTTTCGGTTGTTGAGGGAGAAGGGAACTGTTTTCGAAGCGTGTTCCGATCGTTAACACCTGCTTTATTTTAATTTTTTCTGAATTTTTGATTTTGTTATGTGCCAATTGATTTCTAACCGCTTTTTTGCTTCGGTCGGTTTGCCATCTGTTTATTTCTATTGGCATTTTTTTATTTTATACATTTTTAGATTTTTTTTATTGGGAAACGGATTTTTGGCTTTAAGCTTCGAGTCAAAGAGTTCTGTATAATCGGGATTGTGCATTTACTGCGAGGGTTTACCATGTTAAAAGATCTGAAATTTAAAAAAGGGATAATTTGATATCAATTCCAAATTGAAAATCTTAAGGTTTTCGAACTCAGAGAAAATGAAGAGAGTTTTAATTATTTTGCGTTTTTGTGTGTGCCGATCTAAGATTTCATCAAGGTTGATGTACTAGTCTTGTTCTAATTACGGCAAATCGATTTTCTCCGGTTTTGCAGCGCTCGAAAATTTGAGATTTTAAAAATTAACGTGTTCTTCGCTCGAACTCTTAACTTTTTGATTTAAATGTACACTTTAAGAGCGAGTTCGACATCATTTCTTCCCTTTTATAAGTTGTTTGCACTGCAACTCGCTTATTGACTGCAACTAATGGAGTATCCGTAGTAACACTAAGGGGTTATTTCTTGTTTGGAGGATTTGAAATAATGACTTTAAGTAGGGAATCTGTTGGTGTTGTGTTGGTAAATGAGGAGCAGAGTCTTTGCCGATAATCAGTCTAAATGATCAGCAAGCTTGTTCTTGCCCCTTATTTTGGATTGCAAGCTGAACTGGAAGGGGGGAAGTGCAGGTAGAGAGATTAACTGACCCACGAGGGCTTATTTGTCAGTGTTCTTGTTACAGAACAACACCGCAGAGATGCGTTCGCCGGGGGATTTTCTCAGGACATTGACATATAATGAAAACATAGGACGTCGGTGTCTTTCCCTTCTCCCAATTTCGTTTTTCTCTATTTCTTTTCGTCTCCTTTTCTATTTTCGAAACGATTTTTTTTTGTTGTTTTGTTGTTGGATTTATAAATGAATGCGTAATCGGAGAAGATGGTTATTTTACCCATGGTATTTACCCATTCACTTGTTCAATTTGGAACGAGCTTAAAGGGCACTTCCGGTTAAATTAGGAACACAGAAATTTTATAAGTGTTTAGACCTTTCGTTATATTTGATGTATTAAAGTTTATAATAAACTGGAAGTTCATACTCTTCTGGTTGATTAAAAAGCGTAAAATTTTATACTTTACAAACACAATTTTGTTGAAGTTCTATGTCTTTAATCTAATCGGAAGTGCCACTTTAATTTTTAATTACAGTAATATCAAATATTGTTTCAAGTTAAGAGTTAATAATGGCACTTCCGGTTTGGTCAAAGACTCGAAACTTTAAAGATGTTTGTAAGTGACCTGAAATTTCCAGCTTCTCTATCAAAACCGGAAGTGCCCCTTTAACTCGCTTCAAATTGCAATAAAGAACGGAAAGATATCTCACTCTTTATCGGAGCCACAGACTTATTTTCTAAACAATTTTTTTCCCCACGTACAACTCAGGTCTTGTTACAGAGCTTGTCGCGCTGAAAAGAAAGTTGAAAGAAAAAATGATGGAAAAATGGAAAAGTGAGTGAAGTGAAAGGAGGAGCGGCAAAGTAATGAACTGATTAGAGTTTCAATTAATCATCTATTTTTTTATTTCTTCCACATTTCTTCGGTAATTCGGAGGCGCATAAAAGCGTTTTAGTTTTTCTAATGCATTTTTTTGTTAACGTTGCAATTAAATAGGATGAATAGGGAAAGTTGAAGTTTGAGAAAATTACCTTCAGAGGGCGGGTGCAATTTGTTTTTATTATATTCTGTTTAGTTTAGAAATGGTGAGCTAATATTGAATTTGGAGATACCGTAGTTGATGACTTATTTCTCGTGTTACACGACTGGAGGAGATATCGAGAAATAACACCGGGGCTGCTGTTGGGGGGAAAAAGACGCCAGGTTGCGCTGCTTGCGCAGTTGTTATTGGAAAGAGAGGGACCCGCATAATAAATTTTGCACGATGCCCTTTGATACAACAAACCATTACTAGAAGGAATCGACATTGAAGTGGCCAATTGAACATCTGTGCAAACACGTGGTGCAGGGAAAGAAAGCAAGAGAAGTTGAAATTAGATTACTAAACAAAACACAAGCTGATTGCAAGAAAAACAAAGGTCTTTGAAACTCGAGCGTTATTGGATTAAAGACGTGTAAAAACAAGATGGAGTTTAAACCGTTTAAAATACAACAAGAAGGAAAAACTTTTCCTCCACATTTTGTGTTTTTCTTTCTTGTTGTTTTTTCTCGTTGTCAAGTCCCTCTAATCCCCGCTGGGTGGGATTACTGGAGACGCTCGGTCGTGTTAGGCATTGGTGTGTCCACTTTGTGACACGATAGAGCCGAGTGTGGAATGGCGGTGGACTCGTATTTTTGAGAAGTTGCGGTTTTTCCCCCTGCCGAGATTGTGGTCATGGTCAGGCACAGAATGTCTTGCGCTGCATTTACAGGTAAGACTTTGGAAAGCCCGTCTGATTAACTTAAATGCTCGGTCGCCACGTTCGATTGCCCCTGCTGGTGTCAGGTATAGTGACCATTTCGCTGGAAATTGCTCAAATTCACCTCTTCAGACATTTTTTTTCTATTTTTTTTTGCTTGAAATTAATGGCAGTTAGTGGTTCCTCGAAGTGGTGGACTTTGTTTGGTCAGTGCAAGGGTTGTTTCGAACTCGTTACTCGAATTAACAACGTGTTGCGCCTCTGGTGAGAGAATTTTTCATTTCGTTTGTTTGCTTTCACCTTGTGAAAGTATTTCCCACAGTGCACCGGCGCGCTGGGGCTCGGGAAGAGAGAGAAAGAGAGAGAGAGGAGAAAAAGAAAGTCGCTCCTCCACCTCATCCCAATTGAAGTTGTCAACAGGGGTCCCTGTCGCAGGGGTGCCTTAATGAAGTTTCCCCGAGGACTCGTTTCTCTCGACTCTAATATAGGTTCGCCTCGAGGATGGACGGATTTTATGTGTGTTGCTACTGCTTCTTCTGTTGAGATGATGTTTTTCTTGGCATCAGCCAAAAACCGACGCTCTCTTGTAGTCTACAAAGTGGCAAACTTTTTATTGCGAAAATATAACAGCCTTGAGTATGTGACGGAAATTCCGTACTTAATAACGAGGATTATGATAACGGGAATTCCGTAGTCATGACGTCATACGCAAAGAAGTCAATAGTTTAATCCATCAGTGATTGGGGGCGCTGTTACGACACGGCGTCACTAATCCCATCACGTGACGTCCAGCTGGTTATAAAAGGACCGACCGGACGTCACTCGTGGTCTTTTGTTGCTCTGTGAATTGTATTTCGTATCTCAAAAGTCTCGATAAATTG
>JAQFZP010000667.1:0-29172 GCA_034695745.1 Geophilus truncorum | reverse complement strand
CCTACTTTAATAATTTATTGTAAAAATTTGAATTGATTAGAAATCTTTACTAAAATTATTACAGACACACAATTTTTTAATTGAAGTTTAGTGATGAATTACTAAGTTCCAAAATATTTGATTGTATTTATGAATTTTTCCCAAATGCCTATAATAATAATTTAAAATATTTAAAATGTTTTTCTAACATTAACTGATCATATCACAACATTCAATTCTTATTATTTATTCATAAATAAAGACATGATTGCATCCAGTGCAATTTCATTCGAGTGAAGTGCTATACAGATACGTATAAAGAAGATACCGTATTGCAGTTGCTGATCAACAGCAGAAAGAAATATAAAGTCAAGAAAAGAAAAAAGAAAAGATCAATATTTCCCTAATTATACCATCAATTCACTTTTCAAAAACACGAAAAAAAAACAAAAACAAAAGACTTAAAGCGATGATTTTCTATACGAACAAAACAGTAATGACTCTAATGAATATTTAAAAACATTCGCGAAATAAAATAAATCCGAAACGAAATCACATCCTATTGAAAATTGAAGTTCAATCCAAGTTGATCCTAAAGTGTTTTTACTCGAAATCATTTCACTAAATAACGATATATATATTTATCTATATTTTTTTTTCTTTGTATATCCTCGCAGAATAAAATCGCGGAGCAATAGCCAAATTGATAGTTCAACTGATTTGTTGTCGCCGAAGCCAAGTGCTCGTTGTCCCAGCAATCATCCAGTAAAAGAATTGCAGGAAGGAAAATTGAAGTCATTCTTCACGTGAAAGCGTATTTGGAAATCCAGTCGACAAAGGTAGGAATTCGAGTGTAAACGCCTGGTAGGTTTTCACGTGCACATCCAATGCCCCAAGAGACGAGCCCCACTAAAGTCGCCTTTCCATTTACTCGAGTTGTCAGCGGTCCACCAGAATCTCCCTAAAATGGAAAACAATTGATTAAATCCCACTTTATGCCTGCGAAATGGAATGCGCCGCATTCAATTGAATTAGTCGAGTAGAGAAAGTATTTCAAGTTGGACACAATGGGGATTTAATTATTTTTTTCTCGTGGATTAATGGAGCCAATGAAAGGAATCTTTAGTCAAGAGAGAGAGAGAGAGAGGAAAAAAGAGTTGGCGTCGTGCCAAAGTGGGATAATTTTTGAGAGGAATGGGGAAAACAACTCGTTGCGAAATAGTGATTTTCAAATTTATGTCCGGGATTAATTTTTTGATTCATTATCGCGAGTTTGTATTGGAGGAGAGAAGATCGAGAAAAAAGTTGATTCTCACCTGACACGAATCTCTGCCGCCATTTTTATAACCAGCACATAAAAAGACGGGGTAAATGAGTTCTTTTCGACCTGCCTCCCTGTACCAGCTTTGGCACTGGTCGTTTGTGATTACACTGACATCGGCTTCCTGTAAAACAGCTGGCGATGATGCAACGCCTGTGAAAAAGTCGTGTTTTGTGAGTTTAATGGTTTCTTTACAGTAATTTGATTGTTTTTTTCTTTTTTTGTTTGTTTGATCAAACATGAGTGGATGAGTTGTTAAAGATGATGTGAAAAACAAGTGCTTTTGGAAATGACAGCTTTCTCGTGATGAAGCAAATCCATTACATTATAACTACGTGACAGCTAGATAAATTGATGTTTTATGCTGTCAACTTTTTGGAAAGAGTTTTGCCGTCTAGAGTTAAAATTTGGTTCTAGATACCATATACATATAATGTATCTGTTTAAAGTTACGTTTTTAAATTATCAGGTGAATGATAAAATGCATTAATTTGATTATAATTCAATGTTTGGAACGCATTAATGATATAATCTTTAGTTTTCATTTTATTTAATGCGTTGGGGAATACAACTTAGCAATTACCGTAATCAGTCCGCCCCCATCCAATCACGGTGGCGGTCCTTCCTGTGAAGTCTTCGTTGAGCGGGGGTAGGCAAACAGGCACGATGTGATCTTTGAACGCAACCTGCTGCCGCAAATGTAAGAGTGCAACGTCGTTACGGAAGTCTCCGGGATTATAGCTGGGATTAATCTCGACTCGGTCCACTTCGTAATCCTCGTGTGGGAGTTTCTCGCTTTGTTCCCTCACATTCCATTCCCCTAGTCGAACCTTCAATCCACTAGGTGATGTACTTTATCAGAAAAAAACAAACAAAAAAACATAAACATAAACAAAAAAAATCAAACACCGATTTGCAATTCGTGTTCCCGTTTCGTAAAACTAAACTATGACATTACGGCTTTTCATTGTGTTTTTAACCTACTGACCTTGGATCTAGCAAGGATGTCCTCCTTCCGCTTACTAAATCCTAACCGAATATGACCTTGTTAATGGAAGCCCCACCCTTCACGACGCCCATTGATGAGTAAGACGAAATCCCTCAATTAAAGCTGAATCCATCCATAGATGACAATAAAAATTTGAAGCATGAAACCAGGGCACGAAGACTCGTTTTGAACACAATGAGAAGATCGTGAACATTTTTGTGTCAGTGCAGAACCATTTTTTCCACTTTGTGCGCCCTTAATTGAAGCGATAATTAGGCAGTGTTACCTGTACACGCAATGTGCTGCTGTTACGACCCATCTATCATTGAGCAAAGCACCTCCACATGCAATCCTTTTGCTTAGAAACGATTGCTTGATAATGGCAGCCTTAAAAATATTACATGTATATACATTTTTTTTATTATTATTATTTTTATTATTATTTTTTTTTTTTTTTTTTTTTTTTTTTAATATTTTAACTCAATTCTGCTCACCATCCAAGGATGAGCTCCAAATTGAGTATCCATTCCTCCCACGACTTTAGCTGATCTGACCGAAGAACGACCGCATTCTTTAAATATGAGTAAATAGTTAAGTTTGGTTGTAAAAAATTGGTTTACTTGACAACTGACCTGCGTTTTGAACAAGTGCTGCAGGTGTCGCAGTTATAGCAGCGCCCTCTCTAGGTACACAACAACTCCAAATCATTCCTCCATTGCATAAATCTAATGGCCGGTATCCTTGAAAAATGCATGACACGCTGAGTCCGCAATTGTATTTTGTACCCTGGTGATGGCAAACTTGAGGAATAACTAGGGCAAAGAATTTAAATTCAAAAACTGGATTCAAAAAATGGAGGAAAAAAATATTTTTTGTCTGAAAACATTTTTTTTTTAAATTTCACTTGCTCTGCACCTTTTTATAGAATTTTTTAAAAAGATTTTTTTTACGGTTAAAGGTCAAATTGTCGCTGATTTTATCGAACTGGGCCAAGTAACAGACTAAACAAGAGTTGCAAACGAATATTCCATTATAGATGTAGCAAAGGGGAAAATTCGATAGAATAGTGATGGTGCATCTGTTGCTGAAAGGTGCAGGACAGTGAATGTACAACAAAACAGAAACCCATTGAATTTACAATATGTTACTTAATACTAAAGAATGAACCATAATGTGTTCATTAAACCATTGACTTTCAATTTAGAAATGTAACGAAATAAATGAAAATCCTAGCACTATAATTAAGAAGGATGCAAGGGAAAAAATGTGATAATTCCATTAAAATATAATTTAACGTTGAGAATGCAAAATTAAAAACTAAAAAAAAAATCTTAAGGGGAAATTAGTTTATCTGTGTTGGGAATAGAAAATCATATTAGCATGCTAGACCTTCACCGTAAAGTATGGGGAAAATTTGTCACTTGGCACCAGCACTTACATGGAGCGCTAAATTCTCTCAGAGCTTTATAAAGTTGATACGTCTGCTTGAAAACTGGAAGAAATGTAATAATTTGTAAAAAAAAAAAAGAAAACAAAACAAAATTACAGCTCTCATCACTAAAAAAAAGAAGAAAAAAAAGAAATTAATGCTACAATATTTATTTTTGAAGAGTTATTAATTTTGAACAAGAATTGTTTTTTTTTTGTTTTTTTTTTGTAAGATTTAAGTGAATAAACATTTGATTGGTTTGTTAAGGGCTATGAATACAGGACCACATAATTGGGTTCCCGAGGTCGTTTGATGTTGAGTTTTATTTAAATGAAAGTGCTCGAGAGCACAAAACAGGAAATGAAATTTGCCAGTAACTAAGGAAATGGTTGGAATAAGATGTGATGAAATTTGTTGCCGTTATAACTCAAACTCACCGACTAAAGCGCGACTGAAGTCAAAAAAATCGAAGGTTCTGCTCGAGTCGTGATTCGGTATGTTTCCTGACAAATACTGCGACGGTGGAGGCATGTTGAGAGAGAATCCGCCTCCAACAATACTTCTTGCTTGAGGTTGGGTCAAATTCTGGCTCAGATAACTCCTGGCATTTGCCAGACTCCATAAGCAGAAAATTGTTAAGAAAAGGTGCACTCTAGTTGAGTGCATTTTTTCTTGTATTGAAAATAAATTGCTTTTATCTGCAAAAATAAAGAAAAAAATTCTGTTTCAATGATGAATTTAAATCTTCCTAAGTGATTTGTCCGACTCAAATGTACAATTAATGGAATTGTAGATGCCAAAAAAAAAATCGATTTAAACTATAGCAATTGTATTGTAATTTTTTCGGAATTTACACTTACTGTATGTTTACATTTTTTAGACCACACATGTTAGAAAATATCTGATTTTCTACATCATTGAGAGCGCGTTGATCTTTTGTTGTTCCTTACAGAACTGAATAAGACTCTTGTGCGCCTGGATTGAGTAATTTCTCTTTTTACAAAGTAACATATTTGCAAAATAAGAATAGTTTTTATCTTAAATTGTGAGCAATAAATAATGGAAAGAGGTTGATGCGATTATAAAAGGAATAGAAGTTACTGCTTGAGTAATTGCCAGGAATTTCCTTGCTTTTTCCGCACTTTTTACGCGCGTATTAAACTGAATGTTTTCTCTTTTTTTTTGTCTACGCGTGTGACATTCATTAATGACAACCGGAGGTGAAAACTCGTTTGTAATTAACGTATGAAACCCATGGGGATCCTGTGTCCTTATCTTAGCGGGTTGTTCATCATGGGCCACTGATTTTACATGCCAAACTAAGTACCCCTAGAACAATTCTTCTTTATATTTTTTTAGAAGTTTAATAACACATAATTGCTGTTTCCGAGTTTGATTAGTATTAAGAAGAAAAAAAATTTGTTTTAAAATATAATGAAGGATTAGTATGAGGAACGCTTGGCCGGTAGTCCCCCACGTGTGGATACGGGCCAAATGCATCATTTTGTGACTATCTCAGTGTTTCCCCTGAAGTGCTGAACCGGAATTTTCTTTGCCACTACTAAGGGAATTAGAGCAGCAGGGCCAAAGTGAAGTCAGGCAAAGTGCGCCATTCGAGTAACAGTCACAAAGTAATAAACAAACGTATGACCTATTGATATAAAATGTATATAGGAAATAAAAAAGAACAAATTCAAGGTTGGATCTCGTTTTTCTCAATCCGCAGAGTAATTTATGTTACGGAAATAAACGTTGACTCAACAATTTATGAACTCAACTGTAGGTCTAATTAACATACAAATTGACGACTGCGAGTTAACTCAATCTGTACTTTAAATTAATTTCAGCCTCTTTGTATGAAAACAACATGGTAAATGCCTTGAATTACAATTACACGAGTAAAATATGTAATTACAATGTTTAAGTCAATCAAAAACAACTAGCATTTGTACTTCGAGTCTGAAAAGTCACGATTCTGGTTTTTTCTGTTTTTTTTAAGTAAATAAATTAAAATTGATTTCAGGGATGAGAGTAATTACTGAAATTGAATACATTACCTTAACATCGTGGTGTTGCTGCCCCTGGAAGGAGCCACAGCTGCTTTGTAGTGGCCAGGTATCTTGGCAACCGACTGACGAGAAGATATTTTCCTCTATTTCGAGCAAAGGAGCGCTACAATGAGGTCACGTGACTTGCGCCGAATGTGGGTTAGCAGTGGTAATGGCTAAAGAAGCGAAGGATTTGAGCTATTAACACAGTGGCCTCGGTAATTTTTCGCGGCAAGCGAGGGAGGGGGGTGGGCCTGTTTCCGCACCAGGGGAAAAGGAGGGGGAAATAGAGTATTTAGGTGCCTTTTGTTCACGTGTGAGGTCAAGTGGACTTCATCGACGAGATGACGGCGTGGCCCTAGTTGGCCGTATGACATTTTTAAATCACCGGTGAATCTATTGTGCGTTAACCTGACTTTGATTTTTGTCGTGCCGAGTCATTTCACACGTTTAAAGTAAAGTGATGTTGATCTTGGGAGTTTTCTCTTTTGATGCAGGATGTGTCGGAGGATCTTGGGATGCCTCGATGGCTTTATACAATTGCTTAATCAGTTTTATTGCTTGTATATATCAATCTGGGGTGACGAGGACATAGTTTTATGATTCGGAGAACTGACATGACATTGAAAAGATGTGAGTGAATGACACCTCGTTCTACAAGAGTGTGGATAATCTCTTTTCTAATTTTAAGGTGTAAACTGACTTATTTCTTGAAGAAGTGCGTTCCGTTTCGCTCGGAATGAATTAAATTTTGCGTATAAATTCTATGCAGGTCTGTACAACCATCCGTGAAAGAAACCTGTTTTGTTTTAGCATCGGGTGTGAAATAAAATGAGCTTCCGCTTCTCAATTGCAATTGGATGCAAATTTTATTTTTGAAAAAAAAAAAAAAATTGTAAAACAAAGATTTGTCTGGCGAGAAAAAAATAATTAAAAAAAAAATATTTTCACTCATTTTCTGTTGAATAATGTGAATAATTATCTATCTGAATTTAATTTTGTGGTGTGAAAGGGTCGTTAAGAGTTATTTTCGTTTTAATTTAAACGAGTGCGAATGAAGTAATGAATATTCCTTACCTGGCTTGAGAAGGCGTGCAATCAATATCCAGTGAAGTGCAGCTTGCGTGTTTGGTTAGTGGTGTAGGGAAAGGGAGAAGCAATGTCAGGTCAGCCGCCAAGGTAGCTCAAGGTCGTCATTTTCGGCAGCGTTTGGTGTCATAAGTTCACTGGCCATGCGCACGTTGGAAAGGAGCAAGGCTTGCCTCTGCCTCGAGCCATCTTTCCCGACATGATTCATACAGTACAAGAACACCTGATTTCTCAGACTACTTTTTTTTTTTTTTCCTTTTTTTGAAAATGGATTCTTTTAAAGAGTTATACAATTTCATTCACAAGTTAGTCGAAAGTGATTTGTATTTTTTAATTAGCAAAATTTTAATTGGGGTAATTTTATTAAAGTTTTTCAGTTTTGATAAATTTATTGGAAATTTGTTGTGATAGGTGAAAGTAATTAAAAATTGAGTTAATTTGTTTCCGCTTGTTTTTGACCTTTTTCTTGGCCATTATCAACCAATTTTATTGTATTGCAGTTAATGACCTTTTCTGATACATGAATTGTGGGAATTAATTAATTAAAATGATAAATGAATCGATAAAATATACCGGAACGATGGATAGGACCATAAACAAATAAATAAGGGAAATTCGCTGAAATGGAATATCATGCTTGATTTAATATATTACAATACGATCAGATTACGCGAAGGGTAATGCATCAGAAATATTATGAGGCGGAATGTATACGACATTCTGCTTCAGCATTTTACTTTTGCCGTCAGGTGTTCCGGTTCTTCTGTTTTAATATTTTGTGATGCGATGTGTGGAAGCCACAATCTTGACTAGTCCGGAAATCAATTTCATGATTTTCTTCTCTTTTTTTTTTTTTTTTTTTTATATTTTAAGAAAAAGCGTTAAAGTCTCGAGACGACAGATTTTAAACTTACATATGTTTTGCACCACTATAAATGCATTTATCAATTTTATTACTAAACTTTACATTTTCTTGAAATGCAAAATGCAAATACAAAAATAAAGTGCGATTCGTATCTTGAACTGCATCAGTCCATCTAACTTAAGTGAAAATAAAAGATTTCTATTTTAATATATGCAAAGTCAAATGTACAATTTATTTTAACTTAAAAAGAAAATAATTTATTCTGACATTGGGTTTTCACACTTAAAACAAATTTAAAGTATAAAAAAAAAAAAAAATCCATACCCTTTAAAATGACAAAAGAAAAAAATAAAATAAAAAATTCTAGAACCCAGCCTAGAATAAAATTAGTAAAAGACTTTAAAGTGATCAAATAAAGTGAGGTAGGTTAATGAACACGAAGGAAAACCGTGACATTTGCAATATAAAAGACAGAATGTCAGTGCAGATTCGGATCCAAAATGAATTTCGTCAGGCTTCAGTTAATATTGGATGAAATCCAAGCTGCAGTGGTTGCAACCCGATGATAAATGCCGGGTTGTCTATCCACCGCACATCCGAATCCGGCAGACGTGATGCCAATAAGTGTCCATCTACCGTTGTCCATAGTCATCAAAGGGCCACCAGAATCGCCCTGAAAATAAATATTTTGATTTGAAATTTGACGTTTAAACTTGGCCCAAAAGAAAAAAGGTTTTATTCATACCAAACAAGCATCTCTATTGCCGTCTCTGTATCCGGCACAAAGCATTTCAGCATAGAGTTGCAATTCTATACCCTTTTCCGCGTGCCAACCGACGCAGTCGGCATTGGAAACGACAGGCACAGCAACTTTCTGTAAGATATTGGTCCCCGTGCGGCTGTCTTGAAGAGAAAAAAGGGAGAGAAAAAAAAAACCATATAGTCAGGTATTGATCCTAAATGTCGAAGGCGAATCGTTGTGTAATAAAGAATCGAACCATCTTTGAAATTTAACATGGAATTTTCATTCCGCCAGCCACTCTTAAGCAGACATGTTTTATTTATTATGGCAATTTACTTTTTCCCCTTCTTCGACTTTTGGATTTTTGCCATCGATGCTAGACTACATTGCGCATGTTAATTACCAATTTGGGAGATGAAAGTTGTGAATTTCAACAGCTAATAGAGAAAAGTAATCTAAGTTTTTATAAATTCGTATTTTGATTTGCATAAAGCTAGGAAAAAAAGTGGCTAGACAAGGTTGACAGGTGCAATCGGCGCTCACATTTACCTAATGGTAATTGCACCTGTTGGTGAAGTGGGAAGTGAAAGGATCCGCGAGATTAAAAAGTAAAGAAGAAAAAAGACGTGTATTGATTTAACGTCTTAAATTTGATAAATCATAATACCAGGTGCGTTGTCAATTTTGCCCCAACCAGCAACGACAGCCAGGGATCCTTCGGCGTTCCTTCCGCTATTGGGTAAACATATGGGCCGAATGTTGTCTTTGAAATCAACTTGTCTGTTGAGCCTTAGAAGAGCAACATCGAACCGGTCCGGCTGGGTGAGCATGTATTGGAAGTTGGGATGAAGGCGTTTCTCCACAACCCCGTACACAGCGCTAGATGTGGGTTTCTTGTCCTGCAAGTCGAAGGCTCCTAGGATCACGGTAATGGCTCCCAAACGGGCACTGGAAAAAGAAAAAAATTAAATAAAATTATTTTGATTTTTTTTTTTTTTTTTTGAAACTTGAATGGATTATTTGTTATTTTATCCCTTGAAGCTGTGCTTGATTTAATGACAGGTCTCAGCCTTTGATGGTAAAGTAATCATCGGTTTCAACCATCACTCTTGAGAGTCGAAACAGAGTTTACAGTGCTCAAAATTGGCCATAGGGCACGGGAAGTACATGGCGATCAGGTTTTTAACCATTTTTACCGTGCCATTAAAAATGAGTTTGAAAGAAGAATGAATAATTTGCAAACATTCGACTTTCTAATCATAAATTATCATGCGAACATAGCAATATTTATTTTTTTTGCGAATTTTTATCGTCTGTTATTTGGAAGGAAAGGTCAAATAAACTCACTTCCGCACACAGTGAGCTGCTGTGACGACAAAAAAATTGTTGACTAGGGCGCCACCACATTGAAATCCATTGATTTTGACATGCGCCTGCACATAGAGAGAAAAGAATTCTGAATTAATTTCTATGTTCGGTGTTGCGGCGTTATTTTTCAATTATGGGCTTACGATCCATGGGAACTCCGTGCTTCCTCTTGCAATTTCCCCTCCGATGATTCTGTCACTAAAAGGAGCGATTTGCATTCCGCATTCTGCATAATAAAACAACGGATATTTAATTATTTTCACTTGGAGAAACGTTTATTTCCATTTATCAAAACGAACTGAGATTGTTGATGACAGGGCCATTTGTAATGATGAGATCGGTTCTACTTTGAGTGCTTTTAGGCACGCAGCACGTGAAGAGCCAACCTGAACCGCAGCTATTGACAAATCGGCCTCCTCCGAGCCAGCAAAACAAGAAGAAAGTGCATCGATATTGCGCTCCCTCGTAGTAGCAAGTGCTGGGCAAACCCAGGAGTTGAGGGAATATACGTGCTGAAATTTAAAAAAACACATTAAGCCTAATTCCCATAGAATAGAATAACATGAATTTTTTTTTAAATTTTAATATTTGTTTCGCAAAGACGAGTTTGGTATAGGAAGTTACCTTGAAATTTGCTCTTAGCATCTACAGTAGACATCAACGATCCTAAACACGTGACTAGAAAGAACCATTGCCTCAAGTTCATCGCTTATTCCGCTTGAAAATACTGGAATAACAAAAATGTGGACGTATTTTTAAAAGTAGTTTTACAACTTCTACAAAACAAAACAAACATTCTCATGTCAGTGAGATATTTTAATATTTTTGTAATGTAAAATTTACTTATAAAAATAATTTTTATAGGCAAAAAAATCTTTTGATTTATTGATGCACAGAAATGAGTTTTAAGTTTATCGCACAAAGTCATCTTCAATTAACTCAATTAATTTAATCAAAGGTCCATAAATGATGTTTATTCATGCGAATTGATTAGGTAGTGCGTTTGATCACAGGTAGGCGCCTTGCAGTCGAGGCTGGCAGCCCCGCCGGGGTCATAAGTGCAGTCTGCTAACCCAGTGCCGTCAGTCGGTTTGCCTTGGCCCAGAGCAAGGTCGCGCTTGTTATGTTTCGTATCAGAATAAAACAGCTGCCAACAAAATCCACGCGTAAACGTTACGTTCCGTTGCAGAATGTGACAGCAGCTGAGAACATTTTCGCCTGTTATTTGCATATTCGATTTCTGTGCGTGGGAACACGGTGAAATACTATATCTGCCTCCTAGTGGAGAAAGTTCGCTCCAAAAAAAAATAATATTTGGACAAACCTCCTGGAAGTACTGGTAATTGAAAACAGTGCTTCAAGCTGATAACAAATTGAATAGACATTGAATATTTTTTTTCGCTTATTGTCACTCAAAGGCCTTAACCTTGACCCTTGAAAAGCCTGCGAGGGTTGCCACGAGTTTTTTGTTTTTTCCTTCTTGTTTTTATATTTTGTAATTATAAAAAATACTTGCATCAACAAATAAAAAAGTTCTTCCTTGTCAATGTCAAAGAGTGTTGTTGTTGAATAGTGACCCTTGTTCCATTATTTTTGTGTTTATAGTTCACAAGTCACTGTCACAGTTAAATAGCCCCTTTGTTTGCGCTCCCTGTTTTTGTTTTTATCTAATTTTTTATGCTTTTTTTACGGTTTGTGACCCGGAAGTTCTCACTATTGTTTGAAGACTCACTGAAATCTAAGTCCATGAGTCCATTTTAACCTCAAGTTCCGTTCCCAACACCTGTTTGTTACCATTGGCCTCTGATCCGGTTTTTAAGAAAACTGGCTCCAGTGCTGTTTGGATGAAGATTAAACTCTGACGTCACCTTCACCTGATCATGTCGAATCAGGTGACATTTGAAATTTTATAGAACATTGAATCTTCGCTCGAACGGTTTGCACGGTTAACAGTTATTTGATTGACACCCGAGTCAAGAGAACAGGATTTCAGATACAATTCGCGCCATTGTTTACCGAAGAAATCTTGACACAAATTTCCCAGTTTCCACGATTGACCACAATAAACCTCAAAACTCAAGGTCAAGCTCTTTAAAAATACAAAATAAATACTCTTTAATTAAATATAAAGATCTTAAGACACCCGCAAACAGCGGCATTATTGATTCGGAGATCAAATCTTTAATTAACGATGTTCATTTACCCAGAATGAATCGGGAGTGGAAAAAACGAAAGGATCTCTTGACAATACCTCATTAACACGTGCAGCAAAAACAGATATAATTGAGAGTCGCAAACGAACGAATGTTCTGTCTTTAACTCTAACCCTACCTCAGCCCCCCGAAGGACATCTCGAGAAAAAAAATAAGAAAAATATCTAATCAACTTACCCGAGATGCGGCATCACCCTGGAATGAACGGGGCAAATGCAGAAACGAAATGATTGCGTTTGACACCGATTACGGCCGCTAATAAAATCACCGGCTAATATTTTATGGAGAAATATGTTGATGTAGTGTGTGGTTGTCAATGAAGAAGTGGGTTAGCAAGCCGCGCGAGCGAGCGCGCGCGGAGAATAGCTCCGTCCATTAGTTTGCGAGAACGCTGGGCTTACTACAAGCCTCGAGCGATTTCCTTAGGTAGATGTGGGTCGTTGAGCCGTTGCACTTCCGTGTTGGTCGACCGTGATAGCCCCTCCCGCTCTCCCTCCCTCGGTTTTTGCCCTCGGGTGGGGGGGATTTGGGTTTTGATGCCCAGTTGACGTGGGTTTCGGGTACAGCTGTGGGTGTGGGAAGCCGGAGATGGGTGTAAATAATGAAGTATATTAACACCGGAAAAAAAATCAAGTTATTAAAATTCTGGAGATTGCATGAACTAGACCTTATTTCCTCCGATTGACCTCATTTGCACCTCAACTTGTTTTAATCTCAATTAGGAATGAATGATTGTTTTGTGTCTTTACTTTACGGCTCAATAAATGACCTTAACTGCAGTAATTAGTGGAATCAGTCAAAAGGATGTGCCTCGTGTCAGTATCAATAGAAATCACGTGCCTAATGGAATTTTTTAAATAACGTGCTAATGGTGTGTGAACGTGTTTATGACTGCAGGAAAAAGGAAAATACATAAATTTTGGAAATTGTGGTGGTTTTTGTTCAGTTTTTCGTAATCTTAATCTTATTTGAGTAGTATAATTAAGGGAAAAAATGTCGTATATTGCTTTTGTTAATGAATGTGTACGATTCACCTACTAAATGTTTTTTTTCCTTCTTTCTTTGTAAATTAAAAGGTAAGGCCACTCCCATTCGTGATGAAGCACATTTTCAGAGTTGATGTTTTTGATGAAAATGTAATTAAAGTAATTCAATTTTTTATTTGTTAAAATAATTTTTTAATTTTTTTTTTCTTAAGGTAATTTTGATGTATTAATTAAAGAAAAGAGGAAATTAGTTTTAAGAGGCAACATTAGAACTAATAGATGTAGATTCGATTAACAGTAACTGATAAATCCCACGTGTTTAATGCATCGTTTACTAAAACCATTTCATATTTATTTTTGTACAGTTTCAGATTTATATTGCAGAAAAATATTTTTAAACTTTACCTAATTTTGTGATTTATTCTACTTTTTTTATAAAATGAAAATATTAAAACCATCTACAACAAATTCCACTAATTTAAAAAAATATTTTGTTTACTTTGCTTTGCTTTTTTTTTAAAAAACATTTGCAACGCAAGACTGAATATTGATGCAGATTTACCTAATTGACTAGAACAAATCTGCACTTCACATTTTTCTTGCTTTATTTATTCCTTAATTTAGTTTAAATTGCTTAAATCCATTTTTTTCAATTTTTTCCCCTTTTATTGCACTTGGCGCATTTATTTTACTTTTCCTTGACTTTCAACGTTGAAAAAATTTACTTTCTTCCAATTGTGGTAAGAAAAAAAAAATAGTTTTTTTTTCTTCTTCTTGAGACAAGAGAACCGTAACATTACATTTTGAAATAAAACAAGAATAGAAAGAAAATGAGAAAGAAAAGAATAGGAAAAACATACACAAATTGTCTTCAGTCTCTTTTAAAATCATTACTAAATAACGAAAAAATTGTTCACTGCGCATATTAAATATCAGATTTTCAATTTCACTGTTTCTTCAATCACGCAAAACAACAACCGGGCACAAAAAAACTGGTGCAAGTTTTTGTGTTCTGCCACCACGAAGGGGCGCAAGGAATTCATTTGTGCAGGCACTAGGAAAGTTTTTGCGTTAGCTGTTCATATTGAGCGATATCCAATCTGACGTGAAGGACACACGATGGTAAATACCCGGCTGGAATCGCTGTGCACACGAGTAACCAGCGGAAACGAGGCCTACTAAAAACCAAACTCCATTTTTGTTGACCATCAACGGTCCACCGGAGTCGCCCTAGTGAAAAATGAAATAAAAATCAATAAGTGATGCATACTTTAAAAATAAAGAAGAAAATTTACACATGAAGTGATTTGATTGAGTTTAGAGCAAATATTGACTAAATTTATCACTTCTTTCGTGTGTCTGCACTTAACTCGTCAGCTTAATCTTTCAAGTCAGTTTTTAATATTTAAGCTATTTTTTTTTTTTATCAAGATAAATTTTACAAATGCGCCGCAGCGAAGTTTTAGGGGTAACAAAATATATGATGCGCGGAAAGGCTTAGAAATTATCGCACCTGCGATAACGATAAATAGATGGAAAGAAATGAAATTTATGAAGATAGCTTCACAGATTTGTATTTTTCGTCACAAAATATGGAAATATTATTATTAAAAGTAAATTAATATTTGTTTGTGGGAAAACTTAGTCGTTTCAAATCACATGAATTTTAACCTTTAAATGCTTAATTATTACCTGGCACGAATCTTTGCCTCCGTTTTGGTATCCTGCACAGACCATCTCTCCATGGATAGTCACTCTGATTCCTTTTTGTCGATGCCACGCTTCACAAACGTGGTTTGGAATGATGGGCACGTCTACCACTTGAAGGGCACGGGGTCGGACGCTTGAGCCTGCAAATTGTAACGGGCAACATAATATATTTTTTTTCATACTACTGTATAAAATAAATATATCTTTTCAACACCACACTGCAATCTAATCTCACCTGCCTTACCTCGTATATTTTCCCTAAATCAATTTCCTTAAAAGCAAATATCAATAAATCAGCAACGGGGTGCTGTAGTAGTACCTGCTTCAGTTGCTCCCCATCCGGCTACGTAGCCGACCATGCCTTCAAAATTCTCGTTCTTGAAAGGAATGCAGATGGGTGATATGTGAGGCTTGTACATTACAGGCCGGTCGAGTCGGAGCACTGCGACGTCGAAACGGTCGGCTTCAGGCGTGAATTGGAAATTGGGATGCACTCGGATGGTGGTGACGGCGAACGACTCGGCCTGCAAGGGTTCTATCTCGGTACTGAGGATGTAGTCGCCCAGGATAACAGTCACTTGACCTGGAGAAGCTCTGCAAGGAGGATGGAATAGTCCCATGGGCGTGGGTACGGGACGAGGACAATCAAGAACGAGTCTGGGCGGTAAAGATGTGAGGAAAGGGAAAGGGAAGGAAGGAAAGAAAGAAAGGAAAAAAGAGGAACACCGTGAATGTGATATACCGGCGGTGCAGAGTGCGAAGATGTTTTTGCATGAGTAATTAGTGCAGGGTTATTTAGAGTGAAAGTTTTTATTTATTGAGTTTTGTTTAGTTTAGTTTTATGGTGTACGATTTTGGTTTTTGTTTATTTGAATTTTTCTAATTCCACTATTCTAATCTAATGCCAAATGTCAAAATTTAAGTGAAGTTTTTGAAAGGTTTATTTTACAACTAACATTTTAGTTAATCAGTGGTATTATTTACAGAATTTTGGGAATTTAAAGATATTTTTTCAGAGTGAGTTGAAGATTTTAACTATTTTTCAAGATATTTTTAAGTTTTTATTATATTTTTGGAGCTTTATTTGAATTTTAAAATGAGTTGGTGGCAAATAATCTTGGGCTGTTTATGGAGTTTTAACGACACGCTGCAAGGATTGTCAGTTTCACATTATGCAAGTATTACAAACAAAACACAAGATAAAACTTAATTGAAAATCCAATGCTCCATTTTAAAATTAAAATTTTCGTAAATTTTATAATTTTTTAAAAATCTGCCATAATTAATTTACTTTAGTTATGTAAATAAATCTCAAATTTATTCTTAATTTTTTTTTATGTTACTCTTAAACCAAATAAAATTATTTACTGTACATCTATATTGCTCTTATCTCCGAGTCAGGTAACTGTGTTGGTGTCGACACCTATGAATCTGGTTGGAAACTAAACTGAATAATGCATTCACTGCCAGGTGGCTCTGTTGAAGGTTACGTCATTAAGTTCATTGACGCACCAGAATTTAATCAACCTTAGTCGCAGTTCACTTAAATTTGTATTTGTGCTTTTTATTTTATCTTACTTTTTTAAATTTTGCATTGAAAAAAGTGTTTGTGATAGAAAGGTAATTTTGGAGACTATTTAAAAGGTGGATCAATCAACTCACCTGGCAACACAATGGCCTGCAGTCACCACGTGCATTTGATTGACTAATGAACCTCCACAACGACTCGCACCTATCCTGATAAATGCCTGTAAAAATAAAATATAGGGTCAAAGAAAATGGAATTCAAAGGAAAAAGTCGAATTGTCACTTGAAAAGTGTTTTGTAACAATTTATTTCACAGATCAGGGAGTTTGTGGGTTTTACCTTAGTCGGAAAGGTCGTAAATAAAACAATGGGCACTTATTGCATACTTTAGATACGGTCTTGAGAGGTCGTTAGATTGAGACAATAGTTATTGCAATAAAAACAGAGGGAGTCTTTCGTGAAAGTTAATAACACCAAAAGTAACACCACGTATTAAAGATACAAGGTTAAGAATTACCATCCAAGGAAATTCTGCAAATCCAGCGTCATTGCCGCCTACTATTCTATCTTGAGCCATGTCAGATCGAAACATGGGTCGTCTTTGACCGCATCCTGGAAAAAAATAATTTTTACAAATTGATGCACGATGGAGAGATATTCGAAAATCAATTTCATTTGTATACAGAAATTCGGATATTCGCATCCTGTCCGATTCCTCATGGAAAGAATGATCGAACGACATGCAAATTTAATTTTCGAATGACTGAGAAATTTGAAACTAAAATCACAAGTGCTTGCTACTGAATGAAATTGATTTTCGCAAAATTCCTGACGTGATTTTTTTTTTTGGTGGTGAATTTAATTAGAAATTCCAAGTTGTTTTCCCAAGGTTACACGACATTAGAAGGGTGGGAGTTAGTTGACAGTTTAATTGCCCAGACTGCGTCTAGCGTGTCGCCTATGTTTTTTATTTGTCAGGGGATAAGTTGGTTTTGATGCTGCGCTTTGCTGCACTGCAGCTTGGAGACCACAGCCACGTGCAGGTGGAGATTGCGTTGTGCTCAGTTGAGCACACGTTCATTGCATATGTGGATGAAATTTAAAGTTTTTTTTTTTTAGCTGAACTTGAAAAAAAAATTAAAGGACAACTTTCAAGAAATAATTGCTGTCGTATTTTTTTTATGTCGTGCATTCTTTGAGTCTGATCAATTGTACTACAATTGTAACTCTGTTTAGAGTCATTAGACAGTTTGCGCAAACGCCCGAAACGAAAACGAAATCACGCAACGCAATTTTTTTCTCAGAATCTATAGGTACCGTAATTTTGACCAAAAACGTTCGGTGCAAATCTAGATTTGTAATAAGCGGTTACATCGAAATTTTTAAGTTGAAATTTAGAATATATGCTCCTAAAGAATACTATATATCAAAACGTGCTGGCAACTGCAATATCATATTTATAACTCGGGAAAATGCATAAGCAAGTGAAATTAGGTCAAATTAACTCAACTATTAACTTCTCTTCGGACAGCTTAATAGAGTGAGTAGGTCTTTAAACTCTTTAATCCACCTAGTGTTAAATTTGATATCAACGAACGAATCAAAGAAAGTGATTGCAGCATTCCGAAACACAAGTATCAATGCACCATTAACATCCATTGTCCTGTTATCACTCTTTACCAAAAACTACATCGAGGTCGTGTGTGGGTTACACAATATTCCATTGAAGTGATAAAAGTCTTACTTGGGTCATTAATTACTGGCCCAATTGGGGGAAGAAATCCCTGAGTAGGTCCTGGGAAGTTGGGGCCAGGTTGGAACGGCGGAACATTGCCAAACCCCGGTTGTGGACGGAATCCTGGAGGTACCGGAGCTACAGCTGAATTTATGGCATTGCTGCTATGAACGGGCGCACCGTTGCTATGTCCTCTGGGCGGACAACACCTATACAGGAAGTTGTTCCCGCATCCATCCTGAGGTTCGCCTCCCGACACGAGGCACATGAGAAAGAACTGACAACTGTGTTTTTTGCCGCCAACGAAACAGTAATCCGGCACTCCGCCCATAATAGAATTGAATAAACCTACGAATTTCCGCGTCCGATCTGTCAGAGAATTGAATAATGTTAGGAAATGCAGAAGTAATGAATGGTTATCTGTTGTTTTCGTGTTATTTACCCATGAAGGAAGCTCTTCTGTCTTGAATACCAACATTCTCTTCTGGGAAAATGCTTTGACCGCTGGTAATCGCACATATACATCCTAAACAGATGAGGTGGATGTAGTGTCGGAACATGGCACCCTGCGTAGGCACACCTGGTGAAAATTTAAATTATGTCACTTTCGATTAATTTATCAATTCTTACGAGAAAACGTTTTTTTCTTCAATTTATAGCCTCAATTTTTTATGTTACCAGGAAATGAATATTTCATTGTCTGATCTTTTATATGTTAGTGGAGAAATATCTTTATGCCCCTTTTTAACGAGGCCGCTTTTGCTAGGTCATGTGAAATTGAAATGAAATAAAAATATAAGATGGAATTTTTTTTTTGCTTTTCTACGCAATAAAAGTGGGGAATATGATGTAATTTGTATAAAAATATTTCAAGGAATGGCGGCCATGAATTGTTAATAAAAGTTGTTCACTGTAAATGTAGGCCACGAACTGTTGGCTAGGTTCACTGCACTGCAAGGCAGAAGAAGTGTAATGTCACTTTTAAACTGTGTGACTAATTTAATGCTTTTTTTTGTTTGTCTTAAAAGCGAGATAACATTTCAGATAACACGAAATGATAAGAAAATTCCGACTTTTTAACCCTCTAAGCAATAATCACGTTTTTATTATATATTTACTCGAATTTATCTTTAAAATGAACCAACGCAGATTAAACCTTAAAAATTTAATATAGTACTCATAAAAATTTTAAAAATAACTGTGCAATTTATTATTTATTATAAAGTACTAAAATGTCTTAGAAATTAAAAGAAAAACTTAAAAACTTAAAAAAATTAATAATTAATGAATTTATTTATTTAATAATAATAAGAATAATAATAATATTAATAAAGAACTGTATTGCATTAAACTGTATAAACATTGAATTTGAAATCTAATTATAATGAAATAATGATAATAAAGTTTTAAAAAATTTCACTTTAAAAAAAAACTTTCTTACCTTGCGTCGGTGAAATTTTAATCACGACATCCTAGTTTATAGCTATCACTGCCTAGACCCTGGTGCTCCATGCTCTCGTCTTACAGCGGTATGTTGCATCGGAGACAGCAGCTGATGTGTGGCTATGCGAAGCGGGTCCCGCGGATGTTGACCCTAAAAGCAAAAGCCCACCGCAATCGGGTCAGTGGGGAAACAGAGTGAGTGCTGGCCGCGAGAGTAGATCACTGTCCGATCTAGTGTTGGTAGTGTAAAAGGGGGGAAAACTTTTCCTTATTATAATTCACACCCAAATCCTGGATGACTGTTTTCCATTTCTCACAAAAAAGATTTTTTTGTTAAAAAAAAATAAAAATAAAATATGTGTCACATAAATGCAAGCCAACACTGTTCTACATCATTTAAGACTCATTCAGGATGTTTACCAAATGTTGCAAGTTTGTTTTGACGAAAAAGAAATTGATAAAAAAAATTTTGGTTTCGAATTGTGCATAATTAAATCATTTTGCAACTTTTTAATGTGTAAGCAGCGAAAAGTCAACGATCTGAGCACGAGCACGAAATCGGAATCAAATAACTCCTTTTCCCTAAGAAATCGCTTGAATTCATTTTTTTTTACACTGAATGCTGTGAATTCTCTGATTTTCTTATTTTTTTATTAAGGCGAACTTGGGATGCGAAACAAAACACTTAAAAAGTGCTAAAGAAAATTCCACTGTTTGTTCTCAGAGCAATGTTTTTCACTTCACAGGTAATTAAAATCAAATTCTTCATCGCCCTAGATTTTTAATAGCGACAGTGAAGTTGGAGCGGTCAATGGCTACCTATTTTGACCTTTTGATTAACGATGAAAAATCTTTACAGCAAATTGTTCACAGAAGGCGCCACTTCAGGAAAGTTTGATAGGACAAAACTCTGCAGTGTAGCCTAGATCGAGTTCGTTTAACCTGACACACACTAAGTGCAAAGCCTCGGGTGGGCAGTGGACATTTCACTGGGCTTTTTTTTCACGCTCGCCTACCCAGCAACGCCTTTCAGCGGTGAGTCGTCCCCTCCCTCTCTTTTGAAAAGAGAAAAATGAATATAAAGTATAAAAAAAGATAATTACATAATCCTTTTCATTGTAAAACACGGCTGACACAGTGACATCGCTTAAAATTGGAATTTTATTGAACTCTAATGACTTATGAGGTATTGGGAAAAATCAATGAAGTATGGAAAAGCACCGCTTTGGGTGGCTTTCCTGTAACAGTCAGGAATTTTATCATGTTTTAGTGGAAAGTATACCAGATAAAGACAAAAAGGGTCGGGGAACTTCCTTTTTATAGTAGGAGAAAACGTTTAGACCCAAATTTGTATTCTAAAGTGAAATTGATGGTTTCGAAACACGATTATTGCAAATGGCATGCGATGACGTCAGCATTGATTGTTATGCTTCGTCGAGTAGATGGAGTAGTTTAGATGTATTTATTTTTATTGTAAATAAGAATATTTCTTTATGGTGTAATTTGGTTAATGTTAGGTTTTGAAAGAGGTTTTTGCAGTCTGTAACCTTGATTTGACTTAAGATATTCGAACAAAGGAAATTTCTACTTTATAAATAAATCTTTTATGAAACTGACAACTAGAAAAATGGGGGTAGACAATTTATACTTTTCTTTTATCGGTTTTGAAAGAAACGCGTACGAAAGAACGTTGAACTGCGTGTTTAGAAGAAGCAAGATGATCGCACATCAAGGGCAAACGAGGGCGAGGCTCGCGCGTGTATTAAGGATTAATGTTGTAAAAATAAATTTCATAAATTTCATAGAAATTGGATATTTTTTAAAAATGTAATTGGTTAAAGGCTTTCTACAGAAGAAAAATTATTTAAGCGATTTTCTATTTGCGGAACTATTTATATATGCGTAAACCACACCCTTTATTGCTTAATGGGCGTATTTGACATTCAATCAATTTTAGCTCCAGGTGAAGTTTTGGCTGTTAAAGAATGTTGATATGATTTTTAATTGCACATATCTGGTTTATCGAACGATGTGTACCAGTACTTTTTTTTTTCGTGATTTAACTGATTTTAAAGAGTCGAATTGCGGGTCAACAAACTCAAAACCCTATACCGTTTTTCTTTTCTTTATTTTAAATAAAATTTTATTATTTTAATTAAGTTAGAATATCATGTCCCTTGGGTCACATGTTGCTCGACATGGTGCTGGAAGGGTTAATGAACTGTTGCGAATATTTACTAACTTAATTATAAATAAACAATATAAATTGTTCAGGATTTTCGACACGAAAAGAAAATATTTTTCTCATTTAGTTCACCTGAATAAATTTAAATATTAAATTTTTTTCCCTAACCGAGAAATTTAACTCATGTACAGGTTGGCTTGTACACTGTAACTTAATAGGATCAAGTTGAAGGTGGAGAGCCAATCTCTGAAGCATATCTCCTTAATGTACACCAGGAAATAAAAACACTAATTGATATTATTATTAATTAAACTGCGCTTCCCTTCTGATTAGCTTCGTACGCTGCATTAGAAGTACAGTACTAGTATAAGGAAGTTGTATTAATGCAGTATAGAAAAGTTGAAAGGGCTACATTTTGAATTTTTACTTTGGTTTTGAATTGAGTTTGATTACACAGTGAGAATTTTTGATTGAAATTTATTTTCATTCTCAAAGGCAGAATCGAAGCATGTAGTTGCTTCGGAATTTTCATGAGTTTCTTAATCCAAAAATTCCAAAGTAACTATAAGCGTTGATTCTTAAGTTTTAAGTTTCTGATCCACAGTAAGTTCAAAGTTGCAAATATGCCGAAGAAAAATGATAATATTAAAATTGTTGCAATTAAATTAATTTTGAAAATGACTAACTTACCGGTGAACGTAATGGTGTCCGTTATCGGTGCAACAAGTAAACCTGCCAATGGATAGTATCCAAGCAAAATGGGAACTAAAAACTGCCGCTACAACTACTGACCTCTATTTTTTGAAAACGATGCAGGCTTGACCTCATTTCGAACGGCGGCATCCAGTGTTCGAATCGCTCATCAACTCCTCGCTGATTTGTGCAATTCAACGCAAGCGAGAGAAAAAATACTGCGACTGCAAGCACAAATCGAGCCACTAGGTAATGAGTAGAAGTAGGTTCGAACCGAGGAAGTGCAAGAGGAAGAAGAGTGTGACTGATGCGTTGACCGAGGACACAAAACTCGTGAAGATGGGTCAAGCGTTGTGTTTTTTTTTTTTTCTTCTTCTTTCTTATTCGGTTACAAATGCCACGTAAGAAAGAAAGTAAAATTGCTCGCAGGATTTGCGGCTCCCTCGCCCATAACCTCCTTTTAACAAGTCCCCCTTCTATTCTTCACCTAGTAACCCACTGCCTCTGGGGGTATAGGGGCAATGAAAGAATCTGAAAGTGTTTTTTCTTGGAAAACACAACAACAAGGATCTATTTACTCAACACAACTTGAGAGAAATATTGTGTAATTTGTGTAAAAGTTTTTGACTTTTTCTTTTTTAAAAAGTTTGCTAGAGATTAAAGATGATGAAAAAGATGTTTATATCCTTCCTGTTTAGCGAAGGTGAAGGAACTTGTATTAGCAGGACCAGTGTCCTACATTTATTTATGATGAAGTGAAGAAATGAGATCATGAGCCAAGGCCTTCACAAAGAAATGTCAAGGCCCATGCGGAATGCCGAACTATTGATGGTAATTTCAATAGGTTTTAAATGAAGTTAAATAATAATAATAAAAACAGGAATTTTTTAATTAATATACCTGGTTTATCCAACAATCGTGTTTATTTTTTTTTACAGTAGCCTTTAAAATAACTGAATAAATCCCATAAAACGGGTTTTGGCATGTTTAACTTGTAGACGAAAACGATTTTCTCGCTTGTCATGTGTTTAAATGCATGTAAATGTGGTCAGTGACTTACGACTGTCGTTGGCTGCAGGCAAATAAATAGAACAACGTCCCACTTCTTCTTATTTTTTTTTTATTTCTTTATTTATTTATTTGGTTAAAGCAGAAAGTTGTAATTGGTTTATCGTACTGTATGCCGATGAATGAGAAATTGCAATCTCAATTTGATGTAGGACACGGAGAAATTAAGAACGTTCATTTGTTTGTTTATTGTTTCACGAAAGTTTTCTATTGTACACAACGAGTTCAACGAAAATGAGTATAAAAATATAAATTAGTTTGTATAAATTGAAAAATAAATTGCTAGCGTTTGATAGCAGCATTGTTTTTTCAAGGTTTTTGTAAAATATGATGAAAAACATTGTAAAATTAGTAAATTGCCATATAATCAGGAATTTTGAGTGTAATTTGCGACAGGAAACGGTATTTTCTCCTTCATATACCCACGAAATTATTTTATTATTATTGCAAGGTACACTCTACTCTTGTACCAAACAAAAGAATTTCAGGGCTGATCGTTTCACATATACACAGTAATTGTTTATTTATTACTCGTATTGTATCATAAGGGCAAATCGGGGAAAGTTTTGAGCAGCACTTGTTTGATTTCTTCCCTCGTCACCGTTTCCTTGATCCATTTTCGATAATGGGACACACGCGTGTAGAACGCTGGTGTATTTGGTTGGGCGCACCCAAACCCAGATGAAGTAATGCCGATGAGCACCCAACGTTTGTCTCGCCTTCTCACCACCAGAGGTCCTCCAGAGTCACCCTTGTAATAGAAAAAGAAAAATTTAAATTGAAAATTAAATTAAAAGTTAAAAAAAATTAATTTAATTACGTCACAAGCGTCTATCCCGCCTTCCATTTTCCCCGCACACATGTAGCCGTCGGTGATGTTAACGAGATGCCGGAGAGGAGATCGAGCGTAGACAGCTCTGCATTCCCTGTTGCTCATGACGTTGACAGACGCCTCTCTGAGAACGTTGGACATGACTCCGCCTGAATGGGAAAAAGAAGATGAATTTTAGACGAAGAAAATCGATGCGGGGCTTTAGTTTCACCGTCACGCATGCGTCCCCAGCCCGTTATGACGGCAATTTCGTCGGAGTGATCGTCGTCGTTGACGGGAAGACAAACCGGGATGATGTTGCGGGCGTAACGAACCGGCGGCGAAAAGCGTAAAAGAGCCAAGTCGTTCTCAAACGTGCTTGGCACGAATCCCGGGTGCGGGAGCACGGATTGCACCCGGCGTTCTTGACTTTTCAACGGCTCCCAGTTGTTCTTAAGGTCATGGTCGCCTAAAGTGAGATGCAATTCGCTTGCCCGCTTTCTATAAATACGGGTATGCAAATTGCAATTAAAATTATACACTTAGACGACATATATAATTACAGCTAAAACGAAGATTAATAAAATTTCACTCCAAACTCCAAAGTAAGACCGAAGGATATTTGTAAAAAAAATACTTTCCCGTGAACACAATGTGCAGCTGTTATTACATAATTTCGAGCAATTAAACTACTGCCACAGATGTGACGTGTCCTGAAGAGGTTTACACGCCGAAGTGACACCTGACAAAACAAAATTAATTGAATATCGATTCCAATTTAGTCTGAATTCGTTGTGTCTATACCTGCCATGGCCAAGCACCGACTTCTGATTCCGACCCCCCGACGATTCGAGGTAGAAGCGCGTTGGTTTTTTTCAAAAATTGCCGACCGCAAACTGGGAAAATATAATTAACCTCGATAAAAATATGCATATTAAGTAAAAGAGAAAAGTGAAGGCAAATGAGGAAAATTCTTGGCATATTCACCGTTTTCTAAACGAATTCCTTGTCCTCCAAGCACGTAAAGCCACGAGCATAGGAACAGGTGAATCACTCTCATTGCTCATGAGTTGATTCATCAAGTTGAACTAAAAACAGAAGCTAAACATTTTGTAATATTTAACACGTAATTATAATAGTTTATTCTTTGCATGAGAATTGAACGTGCAAAGGAAGCCATTTTGTTCCTTGTTATTGAATCAGGTCATTGACACTCATCTAAGTTAATCCCATTCCAGAGGTTTATTTTTTTCCTCTTAAAGTTCTCTTAATTTCTCGTTTAACTACTTGCTTACCTCTGTTTTACTCGTTATTGATTTTCTGGTGTTGGTGGAGGAGTTGGTCGTGAAGGTGGATGGAAGTTGGCACTTGGTAGGAGGAGTTAAACCTCATCTGGAATGACATACTTAGAAAAATAGATAATAAAAAAAACTAGTTGCTCCTTCCGAGCTCGGTTCTTGTTGGTTGGTTGGAGCGAATCACAAGTTGCTTAGGGTAATACGGAATTGGATTACAAGTGCGTTAAATAGTACATCTTAACGCATTTTTGGAATTACATGACTTTACAGTTTTCATTTAGCAGAAAATTAAACAAAAAATATATAGAAAAAAAATTTTATTGTAGGTTTATTTTATAAAAAAAAATAAAATTTTATAAAAAAAAAATAAAAATAGATTTTGATATACGGTACATAAAATACTGAATACGTTTTGAAAAATATGAAAAAATACTGAAAATTGTGGAAAAGTTTAAAACGTATCACACAAAAAGTTTTTAATCGTCTTCAATGACACTTAAAATCCAATCCCTGTATTTCGTAATGCGGGTGTAAAACCCCGGTTTGTTTGGTTTGCCGCATCCACGTCCTCTACCCGAAGAAGTAATTCCAGCTAATACCCATCGATCGTCGTTTCGTTTAACTGCGAGTGGTCCACCTGAGTCACCCTATAGAGGAAATGGAGAAAAAAAATTTTAAGTGGAATTCCACACTTGTAAAAAATAAACTGGAATTTAGAGAAACAATGCAAATATTTATCAGACCATGATGTAGGTCATAAAATGTTTTAAAAATGTAAAAACCAGCTGAGTTCAACTTTTTCATTTAATCCCCATATCCTACATTTAAATTTTAAATTTAAAAAAAAAATTGAAAAGAAGAACTAGAACCTCGCATGCGTCCACGCCACCTTCGGGTCGTCCAGCGCACAAAAATACATCCGAAACCCGTTGTTTCCGAGCCGAATTTAGCCACAACATTCGTTCGCATTGCCGTTTATTGAGAATCGGCATCTTTGTCTTCAACAGAATGTTCGATGTGGGTCCATCTTTATCAAATGACAATTTTTATCATAAGTTTTTATTAAAAAAAAAAAAACGTAAATTTTTACCTTCAAACATTCGTCCCCAGCCCGTTGCGTAAGCAGTTTGACTGGTGAAGTCCTCATTAGGCCGCGGTAAACAAATTGGCAAAACATGTTCTTGAAAAGCGATCGGTCTTCTAAATCTTACTAATGCAACATCATTCCGTAATGAGGGATAGTCAAAGTTAGGGTGAATGATCACTGCTCTCAACGGTACTTCAACATGACCCAAATCTTCGCCCTCGGAGGCAAAGTCGTATTCACCAAGCCGAGCTTTAAATAGATGAGTGGGGATGCTGCAAAACAAGATGTAAAGGAATAAAAAAATAACTACTGTCAATCTTAAAAGTCAATAAACTCACTTGTACACACAATGAGCCGCAGTAATTGCAAAATATCGCGAGATCAACGTTGCACCGCATTGATGACGGTAATAGGCACCCACTCTCAGACGCAGCGAGATCTAAAATGGTTAAATCAACAAGAAACAAAAGAAAAACACTTCTTTGTCTCTTTGAATTTCGCGGGTTAAGTACGCACTTGCCAAGGCCATTCCCCGAATTTTGCTCTCATACCACCTGTTATTCTAGGTTGGATCGAATGGTTTTTTAATAGTTGTTTACCGCAAACTAAAACATACAACTTTATGTAGTATTAGGTAATAATTTAAAAAGTTAAATTAAAGGAAGATTTTTTAAAATTAATTTTACCATCTTTTTCGTCCAACTCGTTGAGCAGTCGAATTAATTTCCTGGATAAATAAGGTTTTTTGACTGTTCGTTTAAACCAGAAAGAATTTTCTTGAACGTCATCAGAATATTCAGGAGTTTTAATATCGTTCTCAGATGTAACGAACGCTTTCTTATAAAGTTTTTCATTCTTCTCTTTCCGACTGAAGATCTTTGTTGTCCACGAATTTAATCCGACACGAATAAAGTCGAGAATTCTATCGAACAAACTGGGTCGATTTTCTCTTCTCGTTCTTTTACTTTTTGAAAAAGTTTGAAGCGGAACAGCGGCACCCACAAAATCTCCATCGTTAGTTACCGTGTTCCTGGCCGGGTCGGTGGACGGTAAAATATGGACACGAGTATCCGAGGAATCTGTGTGCACAAGTCAAAAACAAGAAACAAAATTACAGTATGCTTAATATATGCATGGGTCAGATGTACATCTATATGCAAAAATAAGGTGATAATACTTTTAAAGAAGAACGTGACCTTCACGTTAACGATCTCATAAAGATGCCACAACAAGAAGCAAGAAAAAATTCATTACAAAAGTGAGAAAATGTTTCTTACCATACACTGGTACGATATCTAAAGCACATTTGGTAGTGCACATTGAAAGTACAAGTATCCACCAAACCAGTGCGCCTACACACTCTCTGGACCCCATTTTTATGGTTTATAATGAGTAATGCCCATCCATATAAAGAAACCAGCTCCTGTTTTTGCACACCAATTGATAAACGCCCGTTCTCGTGGGTAGATCATAGCATTTCATTTACGTCCTCAACCTTGAAGACGTCCTTGCTGTGGGAAAGAAGTCTACTGCTGAGAGTTTTCATGTTTTGATCTACAGATGCATTAACTTGCATGTGCTGGATGAAGGGGAGTCACCTATTCGCCCAGGGCCATTGCAAAGATGCAGTTCGCTGACCCACTGAACAGATTGGACCAAATGAGGACAAACGATTTACTCGCTATTCAAGAGTTTCGTCATTAGTGCTTGTTAGTAAGTTCGAAAGAAGAAAGGTGCATGGCAAAGAGGAGTTGATTCCCTTTTCTTTTGACCTAGAAATTGTTGACTAACAAGCAGTAATGTGAAAACTGATTGTAGTGTTTTGGTTTTGAGTGGAATAGACTTTGGAGAGTTCTTTTCGCATGAATTTTGTTGAAATGTTTTTGACTCAAATGACTCGGGATATATGTGCAATGAACTGTGAAGCATTTAGAGCAATGGAGTTCCAGTTATAAAAGGAGAAAAGATAAAATGCAAATTTAATTAGTTAAAAGAGAAAATAAAAAGGTGAGGTTGATGAGCGGAAGTTGGCTTTAATCACTTTATAACATCAAGAAATTTCCTCGTCGGTTCTATAGAAGTCAATGTATGTTAATTTAGTATTGGAAATACATTACTTCCTGCTCTAATAAATGTGACGAACCGTAAACATGGTCCATTTCATTCAGTAATAATAATAATAATACTGGATTTACTTGTAGATACTTTTTGGGAGTTTGACATGCACCAAAAAGTTATTTTATGTTGACAAAATTCTAGACTTGCATCTCAAGTGAGCAGTAATAATTATTTTGTCATTAAGAATCAGGTGAAATCTTTTTTTCTCACGTTTAACGTATAAGCGTGCGATTTTGGACTGAGAATTTCCATTTGCTCACTTTTTCATTTTTTCCTCACATCTACTAATCTATCAGATCTGGACTTATGGTTGTGATATCTTTTAAACTCCTTGCACCTAGTCTTTGCTCTTGAAACAAGTGATTTGAGAAAGTTGAAAAATTGGCTAAGACGTGACCAAATGGTAAGACTATACACTTACCATTTGATCACTTTTTCATTTTTTGCTCACATCTACTAATCTATCAGA
>JAQFZP010000666.1:0-29176 GCA_034695745.1 Geophilus truncorum | reverse complement strand
ATTTGGTCACTTCTCAGCCAATTTTTCAACTTTCTCAAATCTCTTCTGTTTCAAGTTATAAGGCTAGATCTTGGTGCAAGGAGTTTAAAAGATATCGCATGCATAGGTCCAGCTCTGATGGATTAGTAGATGCGAGCAAAAAATGAAAAAGAGATCAAATGGTAAGTGTATAGTCTTACCATTTGGTCACTTCTCAGCCAATTTTTCAACTTTCTCAAATCTCTTCTGTTTCAAGTGGAAAGGCTAGGTCTTGGTGCGAGGAGTTTAAAAGATATCGCATGCATAAGTCCAGCTAGGATAGATTAGTAGATGTGAGCAAAAAATGAAAAAGAGATCAAATGGTAAGTGTATAGTCTTATCATTTGGTAACTTCTGAGCAAATTTTTCAACTTTCTCAAATCACTTCTGTTTCAAGTGAAAAAACTAGTTCTTGGTGCAAGGATCACGAACCACGTGACAAAAACATGACAAATTAATATGAATTAAAAAAAAATAAAAAAAAATAATCTAATTTCACAACATAATTTTACGACATCAAATAAAAATTTTCTAAACCACCATCTAATCAAAAAATTCCAGAGTTAAGTCGCGAATAACATCAACCACCATTGCCAAAAGGCCCAAAAGCAAAGCGATGACGTCATCGGTTTCAAGGCAACCCAAGAGAACGAGAGTAGCATCCCTGTTCCCAGTTATCTGATCTCACAACCTTCACATCACAATCGCCCTTCAAACCCAGTGGAAGGACAACTCTAAAATATTCAACTCTTAATATCACCCTTAACCGACATGTCGACCAAAGTATGTCTAATCGTAATCGACGGATGGGGTCTTTCAGACAAAAAAGAAGGTAAACATTAAAAAAAATCATCTCACCTAAACTTAAATAATTTTTAATTTCAGGTAACGCAATTCTCAACGCAAAGACTCCAGTTATGGATGCCCTGTCCAATTCCCCTGGTCAACATGTGACACTAGATGCATCTGGTTTATCAGTAGGCCTACCTGCGGGACTAATGGGAAACAGTGAAGTTGGACACATGAATATAGGTGCCGGAAGAGTTGTTTATCAGGCAAATTGGTTTAATTTTTTATTTCCTCACCTCGATTTTATTCGAAATTAATCAAAATTATTTGCAGGATATTGTTGAAATTAACATGTCTGTGGATAACAAGGAAATTTATCACAATAAGACATTCACAGAGGCTTGTAACAGGGCGAAAAAAGGAAGTGGGAGGTTACATTTGGCTGGATTGGTATTTATTAAATGGTTTTGTTGTTTAATTAATTTTTATTTATTAATTTATTAATTTATGTCGTTTAGGTGAGCGATGGTGGGGTGCACAGTCATATTAACCATCTATTTGCTCTTCTGGAAGGGGCTAAATTACATGGAGTTCCTAAAACTTATGTGCAGTTTTTCGGTGATGGTCGCGATACGAATCCTGTCACGACTGTTCGTTATGCTCAGCAAGTTTTGGATCATTTGAAGAAGAATAATTACGGGGAATTGGCGTCTATAACTGGGAGATATTATGCTATGGATCGGGATAATAGATGGGAAAGAATTAAAATTGCTTATGATGGGATGGTCAGTGGTCAAGGCGAGAAAACAACAGCTGAAGGAGTGATTCAGGTATTATATTTAATTAAATTTTAATTTTTCCAGGTGTAATTAATTGATTTTTTTGAGTTTTTAGTTGATCCAATCACGATATAATTTACCTGGAGACAAGAGACAAACTGACGAATTTTTGACTCCCATCATTTGTTGCAACGATGGACTCATTAAAGGTTTATTTTAATTTATTCCAAAGTTGTTCAACATTGTATAAATGAAATTATTATTTATTTCAGATGGTGACACGATTGTGTTCATCAATTTCCGCGCTGATCGAATGAGGGAAATTGCAGAATCGTTTGGAATCAAACGTAATTTCGAACCGATAAAAACTGCCAACAATTTGGTAAGATGATTACGCTAAATAAATTTTATAAATTATTATCTGATTTTTTTTCCTTTTTATAAATTACTTTAGGGACTTTATTGCATGACCGAATACAAGGCTGAATTTCCATTCCCGTTATTATTCCCACCTTCGCAGCCAAATAACGTTCTCGGCGAGTGGATATCTAAACAAGGGCTTCCACAATTCCACACGGCCGAGACTGAAAAATATGCTCACGTCACGTTTTTCTTTAATGGTGGTCGTGAAGATGCTTTTCCGCTCGAAGACCGATTCATGGTACCATCTCCAAAAGTACCAACGTACGACTTGCAACCGGAAATGAGTTGCGGTCAAGTAGCTGCAGAGGTATAAAATGTCAATTTTTTTTTTTTTAAGTTGTAATTTAATTGTTTCTTACTTTGTTTAGATGGTGAAAGCTATTTCCAGTGGCAAATATCAATTTTTGCTTCTTAATTTTGCTCCTCCTGACATGGTAGGACACACGGGCAAATATGAACCAGCTGTAAAGGCCTGCGAAGCAACGGGTATTTAAATATGTTCCCTAAATAACAATGTCATTTCTCATTTATTTTAATGTTTGATGCAGATAAAGCCATTGGGATGGTTAAAGACGCGTGTGATACAAATGGCTACACGTTATTGGTAACGGCAGATCACGGGAACGCTGAGGTTATGATCGACGAAAAAGGGGGACCCGTTACATCACACACGACAAACAGAGGTAAATATAAAAAAAAAATGAAATTTAACTGATTTTGGAATTAAATGTTTATTTTTATTTTGTTTAGTGCCTTTTCTCATGACTGGATCTAGAAAGTTTAAAGAACTCGACCATAATGCGGCTTTGTGTGACGTAGCGCCCACTGTGCTCGATTTGATGGCTCTTCCAAAACCAGACGAAATGACCGGTCAAACTCTCTTGTGTGCCAGTGATTGCAAAGCAACTAATTTTGCTTAAAATTTGATTTTGATGAAATGTTTGTAATTATTATGAGGAAATTAATAAATGGATTGTTTAATGAAAATGTTTTGGTTTTATTATTGTTCTTATATTATAAAAAATTTTCCATTATCTTTTTAAATTAAACTTTGTTTTATAAAGTTTGTTTCAAAATTTGTAATTATTGGGAGAAATTTTTTATTAGGCTTATTTTTTTAAATAAAACTTTTCTATTAGGAAAGAAATCTGTGCACGTGGCATTAATTGAAAGAAATAAAACTGAAAATTGATAGTCTTAAGTTTTGAGATGAGATGAGTTTGAATAATAAGTTTTTAAATCAACAAATAATTCTATCTAACTGTACCTTTTGTTGACTCCCTTCACTGGTAGAGTTTGTTCTTGTTTTTCTCATGAGTCTCAGGATGTGCTGATTAACTCATGTCCTGGAAATTACAGTACGGTACGCCATTCATACTTTTGCCTCTTTATTCACTTTCTCGCAGCATAATTTAAATATTGACAGAAGTTTGGCTTCACTGCGCAGCCGCAAGAAAAAGATGAAATATATTTTATCAAATAATATTAACATAAAAAACAACAAAATTTATAGAAATAAAATATAGTGTATCAAATATTATTAATTTTGTTGACTACTGATTTAATTACAGTTTGATACGATAATATTAGTACCGTATAGTGCTCCAGAAGTACCGTAAATAAAAAGTTGGCTTTTCTGCACTGACTGATATTTTAAAGCATTTTAGGAATGGTTTAAAATAAAACATTCAGTTAAATTATAGATTTTAAAATTTAAAAGCCTTACATTTACAAGATCTTATCACCAACTGGAATGTTTTTTTTAGTTTATTAAATATGTCGTAGAAACTTTTTTATAAATATTGTACGTTAGTGACATTCATTATCTTGGTTTTTAGTTTTTGGAAAATCGTTTTCCTTTACATTTGTGTATAAAAAACTTCAAAAACTAAGATATTGAATGCCACTATTGAAAATTAAAAATATTATTTGTATTTTGACAATGTACCATTACAAATTCATCAAGAACATAGAAAAAGTGAAATAAAAAAATATAAAACAGTTATGTAACTTTAACTCCACAACACATGTGTTACCTTTAAAGTAGTATTATTATCCTCATCTCATCATTACCAAAATGTTGAGAGATCAAACGCAATTATTAATTTTTTTGCTTGCAAAAAATCTGGTAGAAATAATTGAGAAACAGATGTAACAATTAAGGTTTTTTTTAGCCAATTTGAAAATGTAATTTGATGCAATAAAATGAGAGGATACTTTCTGAGCATGAATTACCTCAATTACCTTTACGCCATTACTACGAATCTGTTCAGTAAACCAAATATAATTAACTAGCAAATTTGCCCAGCTTCAAAGCCAAACGAGGTGCTTTTTGCGGCCTTCAAAATTGGACGTTAGTCCTATTATATAACTTTTTTTCTTGTGTAAAATAGTCATTTTCTCGATCTAACTTGGCGAGAAAATGACATCATTCCCATCCGTCCCGAATCTTGAGATTTATGGTCTTGTGATCATTGGGTTTTAAGGCTTTACTCCCGAAAACTTCAGTTGTCTTAACTTGCCAGCTGAGACTGGACCACTTGAAATGTATGGTTCTTTACTTAACTTGCAGAAGTACCGTAGTACTCTAGCATCAATTCTTTCTTTTTATATTATTTTTAGATTTTTAGACTCGCCGACTTGGCTCCAGCCGGACAAAACGAAGCTGGGGAGAAGCCACGCTCTGCTGGGCTGGGTCAAAGAGAGCAAGTCTCAATGATAATATTGAAATGTGTGGACCTTTACCAAACTTGCATAAGTAGAGTTGGTATTTTAAATTGTAAAGTGTAATTTGAAATAAAAATATAGCATTAATAATTGTGAATTTGTAGCAAAATTATTTATATTGGCTCAATATATTTGTTTATTTATTTGTTTGTTTGTGAAGATGAAAATGTAACTCAAAATAACTTTTTTTGATAAAAAATTTATAAATCACCAATGTTGCCATTTTTTGCCACTATGCCAGGCACACAAACAGCTGTTTGTGTTTGAGGCTAATAAACTTGAAGCATTGTTGTTGCAGTGTACAATACTTAAGCGCGCACTTTATTAACCGCTGGTAAAAAGTAAGTAAAATCAAACTTATAAAGAGAACAATTTTAAAAAATAATTATTTTTTCATCTTTTTACTATACAAAAGCAATGGACTTACTGCAACATTTCATTACTGACTATGAGTTTCATCAGTATCACTGTTACTTTTTAGTCTTTTTTACATATAAAAACAATAAAATGATTGCAGCATTAACAAGTTTTCTTTCTTCTTGCTCCATCGTCTATTGCCAATGTATTGCAATATGTAAAATGTCCTCCCGGTCATGTATATCAAGAGCAAACTACCGTACGGTATTCCAAAGATCCATTATCACTAGGAGTTGGTCCAGATCCACACGACAAAGCTTTAGAAACAGCTAAAAAAGTTCCAAAAGCAGGTGGAAATAAAATAACGCTTTCGTAAAAGAAGTTAATAAAAATTTACAACAAAGACTTTGGCGATTTCTTGCTCGACAAAAAGAATGCAATTGCAGACAGAGCAGAAGTCAAGGAGTGATGACAGTCTATAGTTCGAAGGAAATGCGGAAAACATGGTTTGAGATGTAACAACAGCCGTTGACCACTATAAATTTAAAACCTGTACTTACGACTTATTTGTTAGAAGAAAAACAAGAACTTGACAATGCCACAATAACATTTTGATAGAAGCTAAAGCAGCGGGAATATTTAGGTAGCCATAAGTGCCCTTATTGTGATTTTTTAAAAAGCAAGTTTTCAGAAGTTCTTAAAGCCACTATTTAGTTAAAGCGTGGGCACTTAAGCTTATGTTGGCAATGACAGAAATACTTCTGGCAAGGCTATTGGTAGTTTTATTGAGGCTGCACTAGACGGACATTATGGGTAAGCTTACCGTATAACTTAGATGAATTTCTCGGATCCTTTTTTGCCACAAAACATCATCTTGATTTCCCAAGTTCTTATACCGGTACGTCAAGAAGGCTTGGGAATGATTCTATTCTCTTTCGTCTGAATCGTTGATCCAATTTGATCCAAAAAAGGACACTACATGCTGAATAATATTTATCAAAAACTCTAAAAAAACTGTACCAAACTAAATAAAAAAATATCTACTGAACATACAGATGCTAAAACTATGACTCAACTTAAAAACATAAGATGCGATGTAATACCTCATATTATAGCATTACTTCAAATTGTATATTATGTCATATTACATAAAATATTGTATACAATTATCAATTTGTAAATTGTACCACACCAAACACGTGTGAACTATGTTGAGCTGCCAAAAATGTGGCACTAATAAGTGTAATTGAAATAAAAAACACTTGAAGAAATCCATACTTCTTTGGCATCTCAGAATATATAAGCAACCGAATTTCAGCAAGAGAATTACTACTGAACTTTCTTCAGTACCGTAATACTTTCGTCTCTTCAGCAATGAAACTCAACTTGATAGCAGCAATAGCCATCGTTATCCTTTCTCTAACTTTTATTGAAAGTAGAGAACTGGGAGAGCGATCGGATAGCAAAGGAAAAAAATACTTATGGCCAAATGGAGTTATCAGAATCAATCGCGTCAAGAGTAAAACAGGTAAAACTAAAAAAAATATAAAGTTATTTACTTGTTACAAAATAACACATTCCTTCGAACTTTCCATAGATCATTGGAACACCGAAAGTATGATCAAAGGAGCATTAGACTATTTTGAAAGAAATACATGTTTGAGATTTACAATGGAATTCAACAAAGTTAAAACTCGTTTACAAGGAAATCACTTGACGCTAAGAACGAAATTTCTGTACCTATTAAATTCATCTATCTTAGTTATACTTGATTATAAATTATAAATTTTTAGTCCAGAAGGAGTGATTGGAAGAAATGAAGACCCTAAACCCATGAGCTGCAATTGCGGGAGACCCGTAGTAATGGATCCTCAAAAAATAGACGTAAGAGTAAATTAAAATGTTATTTTTTTGCATCAATGTTGATCACTTTTATGTTTTACAATTAGTTGGATTATCTGTTATACATGATGGGAAATCATGTGGGTCTAGATCCAGATGACTTTGACGGTTTTACCTTAAGTGAAGATAAATTGAAAACCATCAACAAGATTTACAATTGCAAAGGTTCGTGTGTTAATTCAGTTAAACCTAAGTCAAAGTTGTTAACTTAAAATGTATTTCTACAGTTCCCGCACCTTCAGTACCAGAAGTAATAACATTTAGAATTTATATAGTATGTTGCAAACTGTGTATAGAATAGTAACTTTTTGTATTAAATAATAGGGGACAGATTCTACAAGAGACACACCAATTCTTGGTTCTGGCTTCTTATGGGAAGATGGCGAGGTTAAAGTGTACATCCCCAATGGAATTAAAAAGTTGATAGAATCCAACATCGTGGAAGCCAAAAATTACTTCGAACAAGAAACTTGCCTTCAGTTCACAGTGACGAGCCAAAAACCCGGAAGTGGAAACTTCATCGAGTTTGAAATGCAAAATCAAAGACCTCGGTATGTTGTATAATTCTCAAAATATTTACATCATTTAATTCATTGAATTATTTGCATAGTTCGGCCAAAGTCGATGACACTGGCACCTGCAATATGAACCAAAAGTGCAAAAGATTTATTTCCGTTTATGGCGACTCAAAATTGTCCGAAATCAAATTCAAATTGGCCAAATTGCTCGGTTTAAACATGCCAACAAATCGACAAGAAATTGTATTTTCTGATCTCAGAACTCTAAATAGAATCTATAAATGCAATTGTATGCTATTGAACATTTAGAAATATTTCACTACTTAATTTTTATGATTTTTTTTTACAATATTAGCAACCTGTGCATTCCTTCCAACTTGCTACAATGGTGGTTACTCGAGTCCAACAGGTCGATACGGCTGCGCAATGTGCAAATGCCCTGCTGGCCAAAAGTGTCAAGACCTTAAAAAAGTAGATGATTCCAAAGATCTACTACCTGTGGTTGGTCCAAACCCATACAACACAGCTTTGGAAGTAGCAAAAAATGCCGGAATCGCAGGCGGAAGTAATGCTTTTGCTGAAGGTGTTAAAGAGGTTTGCACCAAAGAGTTTGGAGACTTTATGCCGGACAAACAAAAAAATGGAATTGCAGCTGGAGCTGGAGCCGTGGTCAAAGTCTTGCTCGAAGGAAATGCTGAAAACGTCGTTCGAGAAGTTACAACAGCCGTTGCTCAATCACAATTTGAAACATATCTTACCACGTTTTTGAAGGAAGCAACAAAAGTGACCGCCAACACTCCAAAGGACGTTTTAATGGGAGCCAGTGCAGCGGCCATAGCAGCAGCAGCTTTCAGTGCCATTAATGATTTAATAAAAGGTGACTTTGCCGGAGCTCTCAAGACCGCCATCAGCGAAGGGGTTGGCACATTCGTCGGCAATGCAATTGGCGCTTTTATTGGCTCTGCTATAGGTGGGCCTTTCGGTACAGTTTTGGGTGCGTTCATAGGTGGAGTCATTGGGTCTTTTATTTCCCAAGGTGTCAGGGCCCTACTTGATTTCCTAACTCCTTACTTCGAGCAAGCTTGGGAATGGGTTAAAAAGAATGATTATGTTCTCTATTTCGTCCCAGTCGTTGGTCCAATTTACGGGTTTGGGAAATGGGTGGGTTGGTGGTAAGCACTAATGAATTAACTGTTGCAACTTGCAAATGTGATTGTAATTTAAATAATTAAAGAAATAAAAAATATTTTATTTATTGAAAATTATGTGATTCTTTTATATTTGATTATACATATTGGTATAATACAAATAAAAGTTTAAAATCATATCATAAATATTAAAATTTCTGCTTTAAAGTTCCCCCATTGGAAGTTTCCGACCTTTATTCGTAGACGTTACGAAGGGCATTGCCAATTTAAATCATCGAAAAAATAATTTTAAAATTCTAATTGTATTAGAATTGTACATGAAAATAATTTGGAATGCTTAATTTGAATCTAATTTGATTCCAGTTGATAAATATTACACATGAACATCAGTTATTATACAAACGAAAACAAAAACACACCACAGAAAGCATTAGACTTACAAATAATTTCATCGTTGAAAACGAATAACTTAAAGCACGATTGCATTGCAATTAATTTTAAAATAGTTGACAATTATACCGAAAATATAGTTATTATTCATTAATCGTTATTTAAAACCTAGAGTTTGCAGTTCGGTTTTGCTGCATAGCTTCAAATAAAAAGATTTATTGAAAAAAATTAAATTAATTTTGCATTTAAATTGTACGCAATAAATGACACTTTTTTTGTAGTTTGTATTTTTACAAAATCACTGTACACAATAATATGTCGCCTCACACTGATACATACTTTATTCAAGATGCAATGAGATGAGTCAATCACTACGTTTTATCTATAATGGATTCAATACTTCATTGGTTATGGTTTCAAAAGTGTAACCAATGAAGAATTGAATCCACTATAGATTATTCTGTCATGTAAACATAGAGTAAGTCTATTTTTTAATACGAATTACGATACGATTAAGAAAGGTGCAATTATCGATAGAATAGAGGAACTACTTACAAGAAAATGAAATTGTCACAATATCAATGGCGTCAATGTTGATATAGTGTATGAGTGAAACGTTGGGGAATTTGTGTTAACAATGTCATTGACAATTTATTGAGATTGCAATCGATGAAACTTTTGATACAGTTTTGAACAAGCTTATAAATGGATTTCTCGGATTCTATTTTGCTACAAGGCAACAAAACCCATTTTGATTTTCTAACTCCCTACGTCAAGCAGATGTTTAAACTACAACTTAAATCATAAGATACGATGTAATACCTCAAATTTTACCACTACTTCAAATTGTATATCATCTCACATTACATCAAATATTATGAAATTATCAAGTAGAAAATTGTTTCACTCCAACACTTGTGTGAACATTTAAGCAACTAAAAATCTGGCAATAATATGTGTAATTGAAATAAAGAACACTTGAAGAAACCAATCTTTTCGTAGCATATCAGAATATATATAAACAACCGAATTTCAGCAACAGTTCACTACTGAACTTCTTTAGTGGCACCATCGTCTCTTCATTAACATGATAGCAGCAATAGCCATTTTTATCCTTTTTCTATCGTCAATAGGAAATGGTGAAGTGGAAGAGAGAGCAAACCGTTATGCTGGTAGCCTAGGCCCAGATTACATATGGCCAAATGGAGTTATCAGAATTAATCGCGTCAAGAGCAATACAGGTAAAACTAAAAAAAATATATGTAATCATATATACAAAATAATGCATCCCTCTGGACTTTCCACAGATCATTGGAACACGGAAAGCATGATCAGATCAGCAATGGACTATTACGAAAAACATACATGCATACGATTTACAATTGAATACAACAAAGCTGCAACTCGTTTAATAGGAAATCACTTGACAATACAAACAAAATTCCTGTACGCATTGAATTCATCTATTTAATAACATGTGGTGCTTAATTATTAAATATAAATTATAAATTTTTAGTGACAAATTGATTGGATCATCAACAAACCCTAAACCCATGAGCTGCAAATGTGAGAGAGTCGAATGGATGGATCCTCAAAAAATATACGTAGGATTAAAAACAAATACAGGTCGAACCTCGATATAACGAACTCGCTTATAACGAATTCCTCGTTATAACGAACTATTTTAAAGTCCCGTCTAAGTCAATCGTGTACTAATTCGTCTCGATATAACGAATTTTCGTTACAGCTTACCAATTTTTCGGTCCCTTGGAGTTCGTTATATCGAGGTTCGACCTGTAGCATTTATTTGTTAAGTTAATGTGAATTCCTTTAATGTTTTTTAATTAGTTGAATTACCTGATATATGCACTTGCATGGCAAATAGGTGTAGAATTAAAAGACATTAAACACGGTACCGTAAGTGAAAAAAACTTGGAAACCATCAACAGGATTTATAATTGCAAAAGTACGTACATATGTAGCAGTTCAGTTAAAAACTAAAGTCAAAGTTGACTTATTGTGTATTTTTGTAGTTCTTGCACCTTCAGTATCAACGGTAAAAAAATTACAATTCTAAACTTTTAATTAAAATGTAAAAATTTTACAGGAAAGTTAATTTTTATGTCAAATAATAGGGGGTTGATTCTACAAGAGATACACCAATTTTTGGATCTGGTTTCTTATGGGTAGATGGCAAGGTTAAAGTGTACATTCCCAATGGAATTACAGGATTGGCATATTCCAAAATTATGGAAGCCATCAATTATTTCGAAACGGAAACTTGCCTTCAGTTCACAGAAACGCGTCATAAACCCGGAAGTGGAAACTTCATTGAGTTTGAAATGAAAAATCAAAGACCCCGGTATGTAACGATTCTCAAACTATTTACTTTATTTTACCAAAAAAATAATTTAATTCGTTGAATTATTTGAGTAGTTCTGCCAAAGTCGCTGACACTGGCAACTGCAATATGAACAAAAAGTGCAAAAAGTATATTTCTGTTTATCGAGACTCAAAATTGCCCGAAATTAAACTCAAATTGGCCAAATTGCTCGGTTTAAACATGCCAACAAATCGGCAAGAAGTTGTGTTTTCCGATCTCAGAACGCTAAATGGAGTGTATAAATGCAACGGTTTGTTATTACTTATTATCAAATATACTTTACCACTAAATTTTGATTACCGTACTGTATTTTGCATTATTTTAGCAACCTGTATCTTTCTTCCGACATGCAACAATGGAGGATACGCCAGCCCGCAAGGCAGACACGGTTGTGCCAGGTGCAAATGCCCTCCTGGAAAATGGTGTCAAAAACTTAAAACAGTAAAAAATTCCAAAGAGCCAGTGCCTGTGGTTGGTCCAAATCGATTCAACGAAGCACTAGAAGTAGCAAAAAAAGCAGGTGGAAGTAATGCATTCGCAGAAGGGGTTAAAGAAATTTGTACCAAAGAGCTTGGTGAGTTCTTGCCGGACTATAAGAAGAATGCAATTGGGGCTGGAGCAGGTGCCATGATGAAAGTCTTGTTGGATGGAGAAGCCGAAAACGTGGTCAAAGATGTTACAACAGCAGTCGCCCAATCTCAATTCGAAACTTATCTTACAGAATTTTTGTTGAAAGCAAAAAATGGAATTAGCGCCACAAAGAAAATTTTAGTAGAAGCTAAAGCAGGAGCCATTATTGCGGCTGCTGCAAGCGCCCTTGAGCATTTACTAAAGGGTAATTTTGCCGAAGCTCTCAAGGTCGCTATTAGTGAAGGTTTGGGCACTTATATTGGCAATGCAATTGGTGCGTTCATTGGTTCTGCAATAGGTGGACCTTTCGGTACAATTTTGGGTGGGTTTATAGGTGGATTGCTCGGATCCTTGGTGGCACAAGGCATTAAGGCGCTTCTCGATTTATTAACTCCTTATATCGAGCAAGGTTGGGAATGGATTAAGAAAAATGATTTCATTCTTTATTTCGTTCCAATCGTTGGACCAATTTATGGATTTGGGAAATTGGTGGGTTGGTGGTGAGCAGTAAATGAATTAACTGTTTTGATTGTAATTTTAACTTAAAAATTAAGAAAATAAAAAATATTTTATTTGTTGAAAATTATGTGATTGTTTATGTTTGATTTTATACTGTACAAAATAAAAATAAAAATTCAAAACCACACCATTAATATTAAAATTTCTGTTTTAATGCAATTGAAAGTTTCCAGTTTATTTTCTTAGAAGTCCCGCCATCAACTTTAGTCATCGAAAAAATAATTTTACAATTCTAATGGCCAGTTGCACCAATGAAAGTTAAAGTTAAATAGAGTTTAACTAGACTTACAAGCTATTTAACCTTGTAAGCAAATAATTTAAGTCAAGATTGCATTGCAATTAATTTTCAAATATAGTTTACAATTATTACAAAAATTTTACTTTATTATTCATTAATCGTTATTTCAAACTCAGAGTTTGGCAGTCAGCAAAAAGCGCCCGCCTCGTTTGGCTTTGCTGCAAAGCTTAAAAAAAACTACACTTCAAAACTCAAATTCATTTTGCAATTTATCTTTTACGAAATAAATGGCATTTTTTAATAATTTGTACTTTAGTCAAATTACAGTACCTGGTTCATACTGTAACATCGCCTAATGGCATTCTACTTGTACATGAGGTCAACAGAATGATTAATTTCTGTTTACTTTGACTCAATTATTGGTGTAATTTGTAGATATAAGAAATGGGTGAGTTTGTTGTAAACTGAAATTGTAATTGTTATTTAATGATTATGCAACTAAAGAATATATTTAACCTCTTAAAATTGAAAAAGCCTCAAACAAAGTTAAAAAATAGTGATTAATACCCATGATGGATCAAATTTAACTCAAAATCAACTTTGATCGCTTATAATTAATTTTAAAATTTTTAACAATTTTATCAACATAATAATTTTATTTAGACATTTAAAAGAAAATACATTTGGGTTTCGAGGCATTTTCTTTTACAACTAATATTTTTAAAGAATTTCTTTTGTAAACACGGGTCGCATATGATCCAACAAGGGGTTGGCAAAGGTCAACATGTTAAGGCCTATCAAAAATGACATTTCATGCTGACTGAAGATTTATCAAAAACTCTACAAAAAACTGCACAAAACTAAACAAAAAAATATCTACTGAACATACAGATGCTAAAACATAAGATACGATGTAATACCTCATATTATAGCATTACCTCAAATTGTATATTATGTCATATTACATAAAATATTGTACAATTATCAAGTTGTAAATTGTAGCACTCCAAACACTTGTGGACATTTAAGCAGCCAAAAATGTGGCAATAATATGTGTAATTGAAATAAAAAAAACACTTAAAGAAACCCATACTTTCTTGTCATCTCAAAATATATAAACAACCGAATTTTAGAAAGAGATCACTACTGAACTTCATCAGTGGTACGGGTACCATTGTCTCTTCAGCAATGAAAGTCAACATGATAGCAGCAATAGCCATCTTTATTCTTTCTCTATCTTCAATAGGAAGTGGTGAAGTGGAAGAGAAAGGAAACAGGTATGATGGTAGTATAGGCCAAGAATATTTATGGCCAAATGGAGTTATCAGAATCAATCGCGTCAAGAGCAAAACAGGTAAAACTGCAAAAATTTAAAATTATTTATACAAAAATATTTCATTTCTGGGCACTTTTTGTAGATCATTGGAACACAGAAAGCATGATTAGATCAGCATTGGAATATTTTGAAAAACATACATGCATAAGATTTACGATTGAATACAACAAAGCTTCAACTCAATTAAAAGGAAATTACTTGACATTACGAACAAAATTTCTGTACGCATTGAATTCATCTATTTAATAACATGTGGTGCTTAATTAATATAAATTATAAATTTTCAGTAACGGGACGATTGGACACTCAACGAAAACTAAACCCATGAGCTGCAATTGCGGGAGAGTCGAATTGATGGATCCTCAAAAAATATGGGTAAGATATTAAATAAAAATTAAAATGCAATTTTTGCTCGCCCAATGTTCATCACTTTCACGTTACTTTAATTAGTTCGATTACCTGTTGGAAACGCTTGCACAGCAAATAGGTCTAAAGCCAGAAGATATTCACGATAATAGATTAACCAAAAATAACTTGAAGACAATCAAAAGACTTTACGGTTGCAAAGGTACATGTGGCAGTTTAGTTAAACTTAAGTTGAAAGTATATTAATGTGTATTTCTATAGGTCGTGCACGTGCAGTATCAGCGGTAATAACATTTAGAATTTTAAACTTAGAATTAAAATGCCAAAATTCCACTTTTTTAATCAAATTATTACTTAGGGAGGTGATTCTACAAAAGACACACCGATTCTTGGGATTGGTTACTTATGGATAAATGGCAAGGTTAAAGTTTACATTCCCAATGGCCTTAACAAATTGCTAAATTCCATCATCAGGAACGCCATAAGTTATTTCGAAAAAGAAACTTGCGTCGAGTTTACAATAATGCCTGAAAAACCCGGAAGTGGAAACTTCATTGAGTTTGACATGAAAGATCAAAGACCCCTGTACGTTACAATTCTCAAACTACTTACATCATTTTACTTAATTAAATTATTTTGCATAGTTCATTCAATGTCGATGACACTGGTACCTGCAAAATTAACCAAAAGTGCAAAAAGTATATTTCCGTTTATGGCGACTCAAAATTGTCTGAAATCAAATTCAAGTTGGCCAAATTGCTTGGCTTAAAGATGCCAAAAAATCGACAAGAAATTATATTTTCTGATGTTAGAACTCTGAATGGAATTTATAAATGCAACGGTACATTACTGAACATCCAAAAATATTTAAATACAGTATCTAATTTATTATTTATTTATTATTTCAGCTACCTGTATATTTCTCCCTAAATGCCAAAATGGAGGATACGCAAGTCCACAAGGCAGACACGGTTGTTCTGTATGTAAATGCCCTCCTGGAAAAGCGTGTCAAATATTCAAAACAGAAAAAGATTCCAAAGATCCCCTGCCTGTGGTTGGTCCAAACCCATTCAACGAAGCTCTAGAAATACGAAAAACAGCAGGAACAGCAGGTGGAAGTAACGCGTTCGCAGAAGGAATCAAAGACATTATTGGCAAAGAGCTCGATTTCTTACCGGACAATAAGAAGAATGCAATCGGGGCTGGAGCAGGTGTCATGATGTCAGCCTTGCTCAAAGGAGATGCCGAAAACGTGGTTCGAGATGTAACAACAGCAGTCGCCCAATCTCAATTTGAAACTTATCTTACGGAATTCTTGTTGAAAGCGAAAAATGGAATTAGCGCCACAAAGAAAATTATGGTAGAAGCTAAAGCAGGAGCCATTGTTACGGCTGTCGTAAGCTCCCTTGAGCACATAATGAAAGGGAATTTTGCCGAAGCTCTCAAAGTCGCTATAAGTGAAGGGTTGGGCGCGTATGTTGGCAATGCAATTGGTGCGTTTATTGGTTCTGCAATAGGTGGACCTTTTGGTACAATTTTGGGTGGGTTTATAGGTGGATTACTCGGATCTTTGGTGGCACAAGGGATTAAGGCGCTTCTCGATTTCTTAACTCCTTATTTCGAGCAGGCTTGGGAATGGATTAAAAAGAATGATTATATTCTCTATTATATCCCAACCGTTGGTCCAATTTACGGGTTCGGCAAATGGTTAGGTTGGTGGTAAGCACTAATGAATTAACTGTTGCAATTCTGGTGCGATGGATAGGTGCGTGGTAATAATAATAAGGTGATTATGAATTGACTGTCTGTTACAATTGTAATTTAATTATTATGCAAAATAAAGAAACCAGAAAATTTCGCCATATTTTACGTTCGATTGTAATAAAATAATAATTGTATAAACTCGGGAAAAAAAAATTAAAAGTAAACATCACGTAAAATCAATTAACTTTGCGTAATTTAACATATATTAAAATAAAAACAGAAAAAATTCACAGCTGCATATTAGAAAACCAATTACTTCACTTATGACTAAACGTCTCTTAATTAACACAAATTAAACTTCCGGTGACACAGACCACTAAACAAAACCAATAAAATACCCGTAGCGGTAAAAAGGAACTTTGAATTTTTATTTACAATTTCGAAGTATGGCTGCCAGAAGAGGGCACTTCGCCTGCCCTACGTTGAGTGGACGACTGCCACATAAATAAGTCTCTATAAGCCTTTCTGTACTCAGTGCTCATGAGCACGTAAATGATGGGATTTATACAAGCACTCATAAAAATTAAAATATAACCACAGATATTCGTTACCGGCAACGTTTCCTCTTTCCCAAACACTTTAACCAACGTTACAGGAAGATAACAAGCCACAAACGAGAAGAAAATGACTAAAATCATCTTAATGAGTCGCAAATCTCGCGCTTCTCGCTTGACTTGGCGTGGATCGTGTGGTCTGAGAGTTAACGAGTGACCTGGCGTGATACGGGTTCGTTGTTTTTCAGCCTTTCGTACTGCGTTTTGAGTCTTTCTCACGATCCAGAAGATGCGCACGTAACAGATGGAGATGACAACGCAGGGAAGTCCAAATGCAACGATGAAGAGAAAGGCTTTGGGCGACTTGTTATTGACGGGCAAAATGCTGCAAGAACCGACTTTCGGGTCGAAACCGAATCGGCCCCAAATTCCCAGCAGTGTGGGAACTAAAGTGCCGAAGGAGAAAATCCAAATGGCAGCGATCATACCGGCCAAACTCCAAAATCGGTAGAATTTCGGGTACAGTTGTTGATGAGCGATAATAACATACCTGGAAAATAATAAATGTGTGATTTAAATTTAAATAATAAACGTTTGTTAAATGTATAAACTTTGGTTTAAAATTTCACGTTACATAAATAGTGGAATTTTACATGTGATTCACCTGATGCTTTTTAAATGGCACAGCATCAAATTACAAACATTTTTTTTTTTTAATTTTGTTTGTGCAATTTCTGAGAAATTTTAATTCCAACTTGAAAAAATTTTACCTGTTAATTGTTATTGCCAACACCGAAAACAACGATACGGCGACGTTACTGTATCTAAAAAACGGGAAAAGTTGGCACAGAAGTTCTCCATGAACCCATCTACGGTGTAGAAAAGTGGAAACAACCAACGGAAGATTAAAACCACAAAAAAGTAGATCGGCAATGCTCAAATTGATGATAAAAACAGTTGTAGCGTTATGCAGCTGAAATAAAAAAAAAATTTATACTCGAGAAATGATATTTATCTAACACCAATCACACCTCACCTTTCTCGCTTTAGTCAGAGCACAAATTGTGAGTAAATTCCCAGGAACACCAATAGTGATAAAAAGCACGCAACAAAAGACAGCAAAATAAAGAAGAGAGGACGGATAATCGTCCAGAAGACTTCCTCCGTCCACATGAGTCGGGGCAGGAGAAGTTAAATAAGAAAAACGTCCATCGTAATAATCTTCGCTCCAATACGTGTCGTCCTCCATTGACTTTGATTCTTTCTTAGGAAGAGTTGAGCATTATATTATCGCACTAACCGCTATTTCGGTGTTACAACGGCTCTCAGCCTTGATAATTGATGTGATAAGTGATATAATAAGCAGCGGATGTGCCAACCGTTCATTTCCTCGAGCACAGCACTGCTGACTACTGTATAATGTTGCGCTCATCATTCAACACGGAAGAGTTCAGCTCAGATAACGGATTTTGTGATGAGTTTAAAGGTTGGGTTATGGCTTTGTAATTTAATAAAGCAATGTTCTTTCAATTGCCAATTGTGGTGACAAGCTTTTTGTGTTTTATTTATTTATTTATTTATTTATTGCATTTATTCAAATTGAAATTGAATCAATTAATTGAAAAAGTGTAAGTCGGAATAAAAGCTGAATCAGATTTTGGATGTTGTTGTAAGTCATTGAACAATATTTTTGTGTTCACAAAACGTCTGTATTAAGACACAGTTAAAATAATTGTCAATAGATGGCGTGTTGAACCCGAATTGGATCACACAATGCAAATTGCTCTTGGAAAAACATCACGAGTTGTATGTCAAAGTTGTCATTATTACTCATTTTATATATAAAAATAGAATATTAATCTAAATATTACTTTTGAGTTTTAATCACATAAAAATATAAATATAAAGTTTTTTCATTTTTTTTTTAACTTTATCATTATTATTTTTATTTATTTATTTAAAAAAAAACTTAGTAATTGTCGGCTTGTCTTATCTTATTTCACAATAACATCGCATTTATCAGCTAAAAAAAATCTTGTCATCATATTCTTATCATCCAGATCAATTGCCATACTACTTAATACTTACAATCTTTTTGACAGTATTATTTATAGTTTAATAAATCATCACCTTAAATCTGTTTTCAACCCATTTCCGACATTAATTATATATGCAATAACAAAAACAATAGAATAATATTTCCATCACTTAGCAACAAGACACAAAACTTAAACATAATCACATTTCTTATCTCCACATTTAAAAGACAGAAACACCCGTAAAGTCAAAATTAAACCCAAGGAATATTGCGAAAAGCCAGAACAAGATTGACTGACAGTTATTTACAGCACAATGTTGATAATTACATGTAATGATTCATTTCATTTAACTCAACATGTTGTTATAATTACAGTGTCTCAATTTCATGCATCACATCGCATCAACGTTGTCACGTTGACACATAAATGACTATAAGGGTAATAAGTAGTTCGTTCAAATGTGACTAAAACTATTAAGACTTAATACGAAATGACATCTTAAAACTTTTTTTTAGGCGATCAAGTTTTAAAAATGACGTTATAGAGGGGTTTACGCTATATCAAAGTTCCCTATATCGGGGTTCCACTGTAAGTTTTTTATACATGTCAAGGTGACACTTTAAATGAAAAAAAACATTTTTCCGACATCTCATCTTCGTGTATATTCTTTATGCTCAATTACAGAGTGTGAAATCAACATTTAGCGTGAATGTCACACCAAATAACACGCTACAAAATCACCATAAAGTAACTTTAAAACTACTAGAACGAAATATATTTATTTTCAGTTATTGCTTACATTGTTAGCCTTATCGAACAGAAATTTGTAACACGTTATAACAAATTTGTAAATAACTTTGCTGTACAGTGTCGTGAACCTTACATATTTTGATTTCCTTTAAAGAAAAAAATGCATTTTCAGAAACTACGAAAGTTAATACAATTTCTGAATAATTACCATAACTAAATAACTGATTAACAGCGGTAATTATCATCTACATTTAAAACAGGCACTTGAATTCAACGCTTTTATAAAAAAGTAAACATTGGCAACGTTATTATAAGTACAAAATGGCTTACGTATAAAGATGGAAGTACAATGTGAAACATGAGCCATTTGATTCAGGAAAAAACGAATTGTAATAGTTTTAGTAAAATTGTAACAATTTTTTTTTCATTAAAAAACAAAGCAAAAAAATTAAAAAATGGATTGAGAAAATCACATAGACTGAACGATTGCATATTTCTTTTTCAAATCCATCGCTTCTTTCTTGGGATCGTATCGATTTTTGCTGCGACTCGCGATTAGTTCTCGCATTTCTTGCGCCGACATGTTAAGGTTTAGCGAAGCTTGTCCGTTCGATCTCACACCAGTAGATCCGTTCATGGACGCAGGTCTTGGGTCACCGTTGGCAGTGCCGTTGCCCGCTACCGTTGGTTTCGGACTGTTTTGGTTCGCTTCTGCTTCTGGTTTCGGACTTGATATCGGAATGGCTCTTGGACTTGGTTTTGGACTCGGCGTTGTAGCGTTTAACTATGTAAAAAAATAAAATAAAATGAAATAAAAATGTAAAAATAAATATTTATAATTACGGGACGAGAGATTTTGAGCGAAAATATAAAACGCAAATTTTTTTTTTTTTTCTGTCTTTTTGTATGTGTAAAAAATTTTAGCATTAAATAGTTAAATCTTCTGATTTCGCGGAATTAACAGTTCACGATTCCGTTTAGCGAACCAAGCATTTCGCGTTTTCGACATTTTAAGCAAAACATTTCACGTTTTTGGCATATTTCAAGCAAAAGCACGAATTTCGCGATTTATACTTTCGCACTATATCTGGCATTCCATAATTATGTATTTTTTATTTACAATTTCCTTCTTTAGTTTGGGCGATTCTTTCACGGGCGATTCTTTCATAGGCGATTCTTTCATAAGCGATTCTTTCACGGGTGATTCTTTCACGGATGATTCTTTCACATACGACTCCTCGCTCTTGTTGACCATTACTGGAGTATCTGGTTTTATAACTTCGATTTCAACCATCTCCTTCTTTTCCTCTGTTTTCTCAAGAACGACTGCCTCTTTGGCTGGTTTTTCGATACTACCATTTGCAATGTTATTACTGCTCCCCTAAAAAAAATGTAAAATAAATAAAAATAAATAAAGGGTTAAAAGTGCACAATTCAAATTTACAATATTTATTTCATCTACACGACAGATGAGTCACTCTTCATGAAATTTAATCAGCTGTTCGCTTCAATAGTGCCATTAAATCACGCAATCTCGTGGCCTCTTTTCACCATTTATACATTTCGCATTTCCCATCTGATAAACACTTTTATGCGTTGCTACGCACCACAAACATGCGGCCTTAAAATTAAAACCCGAAATATCCAGGAATTAAATTCACGCTATTTATTTCCCCCCAAAAGAAAACTCCAACTCGAACCTCGGCAATAAAAGATTTGTTTGTGTCAGTCAGGGCAAATTACAGGGTTGACCAAACGCAAACAAGACACGAAATCACACTTGAGCTCAATTATCCCAGCAGAGCAAGAGCAATGAACTACAAACTTCGACTTGCCAATTCAACTCAATATATAACAAAAAAAAAAAAAAAAAAAAAGAGAGAAAAACTCATCTGTGACCAAAGAGTTAAACCACTATTTTAGTTACATAACCAACAGGAAGAAAAAAAAAGCTATTAAAAATCAAATCTTGATGTGGCAAGCATTTCCAATTTTCTCTTTGTTCTGTGCAATTCTCACCAACTTTACTTTATTCCTTAAAGCTGATGTTACACTTGAATTTTTCTTTAAAAAAAAAATTATGTTTTTAGAGCAGTAAATTTAACAAATTGTCTGCTTAATTCTTCATGCGTAAAAACAAACTTTTATCAAAAACTTATTTACACTCGTTATAATTTATATCTTGACAACAAAAACAATCACATGTGGAGAATTATCTTTCAGTTTTATAACACATCAAAATCACCCACACAATGCTCTTATTGCATAAAACTCTAATTATATTTCTGGCCAGCTGTCCTTCAACCGCACTCATTATTGTTCCCTTTTCCCCCGCTTCGTGGCGCTTTCACCTTGCCCCCTACTTAATTACGAGGGTTTCGTGTGCTTCAAGGGGTATTCCGCATCGTTTCATCACACTTCCATCACCTGTTGCAGTAATAAACACACTTCAGCTTCAGGTTGACCTCATTAGTGCGTTAAGTTAGTTGGTTTTCTACTCTTAACTTGACATTTAAACTTGACTTGGAAATTCAATCACGTAAAGTTGTTGGGAAAAAATGAAGATCGAATTCCAATTCATACCTGAATGATAACGTAATTTTTTTTTTAAATGTTGTGTCTTGTCTTAAAAGAGGAATTTCCTCGTTTGGTCTATTAGGACAAGTATGTAATTAATATTCAATTATTTATTTATTTGTTTGTTTCTTAATAAGTGTTTATGTATAAATTGTGAAATTTCTATTTTTATATATTTTATTTTAATAATTTTTTTTTTAAAGAGATAATTCAATTAGGTCATCTGCACATGGGAAATTGGTTTGATTTTAATCACGGATCTTTTTATTATTCAATTCGCGATAAGAGCGGGAAATGTAGATGTATTGTTTCATCCTAATCTCGAACTTTAGTTTTTATTCTACAATTTTCAGTAACTATAGAAACAACCTCTACAATACCCAATTTTAACGCTAGAGGGCAAAAATAAAAAAATACCATCTAATGTTTACATTTATCGCAACTACTCGTATCCTGAACCTCTGTAAAATGCAAATAATAACAAATTCTAACAGTTGTAAAACAAACCCTTAGTTTTCCAGAAAAATCATCTACTCCACAATTCCCACCGCAAAATTTTCCCAAAGTTCAATTCCACTTTTATTATATTTATCACCTGATAACAACAACAGGTATTTTTATCACTGATTTCTGCCCACATGTCAATTCTTATCGATTGTTTTCAATGACCCAGCCCATCGTTTCACTCAGATATCGCCACCGAGTGTCTATCACACCCTCAAGACATTGACAATGGCGCCATGTAGTTAACTGTATTTAATTAATAGATAATAATAGCACTAACAGCACCTGTCTTGCTGACTACTCATGCAGATGCTCATTATTGTACAATAAACTTTTCCCATTGATTTGCCACATCCAGCATCTGTTTCCGGTTGTGGGTAACATACAAAGCTACCAAACAAACCGGAAGTGGCAAATTTTAGAGTAAAAAAAACATTAATCACGCTTGTAAAAACATGTAATTATTATTTTTACTCAGTCATGTGCAAGTTACATAACTTTTGTATTCTCAATAAACATGCAGACGGGAAATATAACAATGACATAAACATTTTGTTTCCTAGTCCCCAGTAGCAAAACTGAATATACGACTGTAGTTAATTTTAATTAAATTTCATAGTCGGATCAAGCATTACGAAATTCTCAGCGCCGTCAGGTGGCGGTTGACGGCGTAATCAAAGAGGTCACAACTTAAAAGCTGCCAAGCGACAAGAGGAAGAAAGAGAAATAAAGTAGAGATTTTGTCATTTTAATAATTGCGAAATAATGATGAGTTTCTTGCATTGTAAAAAAAAAAAGGAAAAAAAATATTTTTCTGAGTTTTTTTTTTCTGTTTTGAAGGTAAGGTAATTGATGACCTTGAAAAAATTGTATGGTTTTATTCGCTACCTAAACGTGTACAGGAAAAACATTGTCCTATTGCGGCAGACGAGAGAAAAACCTGGAAAACTGTTACGAAACGTCCAACATTTAGTCAGCTTTTGATCACCTGTTGCTCAATAAAAGTTCTCTAAGTCAGCGATTAAATAACATTTTTTAATGAAAAAGAACGATAAAAGAAGTTTATCACATGCTAACTAATACCTCATTAGCAAAAGTCGATTCATTTCCAGGAAGGAAAAACGGAAAAACGGAAAAAAAAAAAATCAATGCATAATTTAAAAAAAAAAATTTTTAAAAAAGTAAAATATTTTTTAGACTTAAATAAGACTTGAAATGATCTCCACTCTATTCTTAACCTGAAAAACCTACAAACCTTGAATTAGGTCTTTTTTATCGACGCTCATGAACTTGATTTTCCAATTAAATCGGATCAACAGTTTTCAGATCAATGAAACTCGTATCTTATCAACAACATTAACAACATTGAAAATCCACTTCCGGTGGAAGCAAGAAACCCAATCAAACCATACCCAGAAGAAAACTCCACAACCACTTCTAAAAATTCTATTATCACACATTTTCTCATTCAAACTCACAACCATCTAAAAACTCACCTCAGCGCTGACCGGTTCAGTCGATGCGGGAGTTTCGGTCCATTTTTCATCTTTTTGTTTCGCATCCTCCTTCTTAGCACTATTTGCCTCCATCTCCTTTTTAGTCGCGGGCGTTTTATTATACACGACGCTGCTCATAGTGTGTTTGACTACCATCTTCCTCTCCTTGTAGTATTTATCGGCACTTTCGTCCACGACGAGCAACTTGGTCTCCCCGGGCACGGCTTTAATTCGCTCGACCACCTGTTTGTGGTTCTCGTTTGCGATGTTTACGTTGTTTACCTCGATGATTCGATCCCCACATTTCATCCCGGCCGCCTGAGCTGGCGACTTGTCGTCGACTTTACCGATAAACTGCCCCGGTTTGTTTTTCTCCGCGTGTAAGTTAAACCCGTATCCGTCGAAGTCCGGCCATTTCACCAAATGGCAGAGTCTGGGCGCAGGTGCGTCGGGACTTAAATCCATTTTCTGGTTGGATATGAATAAAATTAATACATTTGTTTGTTTAAATATGTTTGAGACCGTCTTTGACGTACCTTCTGCCGTTCTCTCGTGCTGCAAGTCGACTGCAAACTTTTACCTATCGAGTTAATCTGATCACGTGATGCGGGCGTGGGACTCCTGGCGGACAGGTATGGAATGATGTAATTTTATGTGGGTGCGCTGGGCCACCTGGTGGGGGAAATCTGTAGTAATGAATTTAGATTTAATGTTGTGTTTTAAAGATTTTTATATTTATTTCTGGAATTTTTTTTTATTTTATTAATGTTTTTAGTAAGTGCTTTTAAGTTGAATTTAAAATTAAAAGTATTAATTCCTGTTGTCTAGACTGTAAGGTACTGTGAGTTAAACAACGATGGAATTTTAATCAGTTGTTACTTACGTAATCGACAGTTTTTAAATTCCTAAATGTATCACAAGGAATTAAAGTGACATTTTTCTTCATTAAAAAAAATAAATAAATAAAAAAGTAGTGAAAATTTAATTTATTTTTTTATTTCTTATTAGACGCATAAAATGTGGATATTTCTCGGAAAGCAATAATTAAAATATCATGACATTTCTAAATTCAAACTCCTAACAAAAAATGTATATCAGTACTATCTGTCAGCCATTTTCTTTCCAAATTTTTCACGCGATTTATAAAACTGCGTATTCGCAGCGCAGTGAGTGTGAGTTGTGAGTCCATTTGGCAACTGGGTGAAATTCGACTCTGAAAATGGGCAACCGCAAATATCACACGCTCTAAAAAAAAAAAAAAAAAATCTCAATATAATTTCACGCATGAAATTATAATTCAAAACATTAAACCTTTCTTCATTTATATAAATCGGTTCCCGCACTAAATCGTATCGACGAAACTTCAACTGAAGATTTTCGCATTTTGTAAGACTTTTATCCACTTGAGTAGACCGACGAACGTGTAGCGCACTTCGAAGGGCATGAGACAAAAATTGCTCAACGACACTCACCGACCATTTATCCGGAATCAATTGTAACACCTAAAAAAAATTAAAAAAAAATTAAACAACTTAAAAAAAAATAAAAATTAAATTTACTTTTGCTGTGTCGAATTCAGCAACGTCACTGTTAAGAAGTTGAACTGCAGGCACGAGAAGTTCTTCCTGTCTGTCAACACTTAACTTCGGATCCATGTACAACGACAAAAGGGTATAAAACAACCCTTTCTTGTATTTCCGACCTTTATTTTCAGAATTACTAACGCAGTATTTCTTTGCAGCACGATGGTCATTCAATTCGTGTACTAATATCTTCAACGCCTTTTCGTGTTCCTCTAACTATTTCAATTCGAAATTAAATTTTAACCATAACAAAAATCTGACAATCTAAGTTAGTTATGATAAAATACTTTTCCATAAAGAATCGCTGTCTCCAACAACAACTTTTTGTCCTCGTTTATTTTTCCTAAGAGGAGCTGCACACGAAACAGAGTTGAAGATGCGAGTAAATTCCGCAATTTCTTTCTAGTTTGTTAAAATAAAATTAAAATTAAAATCCCAGTTATCTAAAAACAGTTATTTCAACCAATTAAAAACACCTTGCTGCTTCTACTTCGTTCGGATCACTTGCTTCGTCGTTTATTAGTTCCAAGACGTTGTCTAAATATAGGACGGCCAGATGCGTGTGAAATTTTTCTTTCTACAAAGGGTTACACATGTTTTTAATTTAACATAAAGTCTGTATATGTTATAAAAACAAACCATTATTTTCCGAGAAAACACCAAATATTCTAAATACTTCAACACTGCTTGTGGATACCTATGTAGATACTCAACTACAACATCTGGTTTCATTTTTTCAGATTCGACTTCATCTGATGGTCGATTCGTGAAAATCTAATTCAGAAAATAATAATAAAATCCAAAACCACTCCTAATAATCTCTAAATACCTTAATCCCCTCGATTTGATCTCTGGATAGCACAAAATCAGCGTATGTCATCACCAATTCGTAATCTTGAAGACTAAAAAAATCAAAATAATCATTTTAATTTACTGATAATTTCAGATTATTCTCGACTAAATTTACTTTGCAAGAAACTCAATGAGAAACCCAAGACCCTGAAAAGATTCGTCTTTGAATTCGCCGGAAACGATTTTAGTCCACATCTGTAATGCTTTTTCGTTCTCGTTAAAGAACCGATATAAATGACCTGCTGCATTGTATCGTTCGTATTGCTCTAACCACTCAATCGCCTCCCGATAATCGGTTGTCGGATCGAGTGATACGATGAGTGACGTCAGTTCAGGAGAATCAGATTCGGCGTACAATTTCAATAGGGCAATGTTAATTTCCTTAAAATAAAAAAAATATTAATATAAGAAAAATATTTTTAAAATTCTATACATACATAATGATGTTCGATGTTGTTCCCAATTGATTTTAAATCCTCTAAAACAGATACGAGGAATTTTTTGCAGTCTTTGATTGATTCAAGCTGGCCATGACACAATTGATTGATGTCTGCGATGCTGTGAAGTGATGGCGATGATCTCGTGAAGGTTCCGGGAAGAAGATTTGGATACAAACTAATCAACTGAAATAGAGTTTTAAACTTTGTTTCACTCTTTGAAATTTTTTATTTTACTTCTCTGATATCAATGTGACTCGTTAAAAACAACTCTCGTGCTTCGTCGAATTGAAATTTCAATAAATGTATAAATGCAGCTTGTTGTTGAATCCTTCGGAAAATCTAAAATTTAAATGTGTTTTAGGAAAATATTAATACAAATAAAATTTTTATTTACTTTTAAGTATTGTTCTTTACTGATTCCTGATTTGTTCGAATGTTTACACAATTCAAGAGCTTCGTTTATCCTTTCGTCCGCAAGAAGCGCTTGAACTTGTTTTTCCCATGGCACAGGCGCCAAAAGATACGCAGAATTCTGTGAAGTTGTGTAGATTTTTCCATCAAAGTTTCCAATGTATTGTCCACCTTGGAATTGCAAATTCTGCTTCAACTGTTGATCTAAAATACTAAAACACAAAAATAAAAATTTATTTCAAATTTTTATTCTTACTTTTATACCTGAAAATGGAAATAAATGATAAATCAGTCACTAAAATATACGGATGACAATAAGCAGCCGAGCAAACGTTCTCCATCCACTGAATTGGGGGTCTTTCTGACACCCCAGCTGCGGTCACAAAAATACCCAACGCGTTTGGTCCGTTAAGAAGGAATTCTTCCTAAAAAAAAAAATATTTCTTAAAAAAAGTACGAGTTTAAATCGATTTCAATACTTTGCTGATGCGTTTGACTAGCGGCAGAGTCATTTGCGAATCGTAAGGAAATAAATCCTGGATGTAACTTGTTTCACAGTTAATTATCACGTATTGAGTCGTTAAGGCAGCACAAACGAATAAACCGTCCATGGCTATTTCTACTGGTTGTTCGATGAGGCTAATGTCCTTCAGGTGGATCGATTTGTCTTCCGAGATGTTGTAAATCATAATTTGTTTTCGTTTGGCCACGCAAATTTGTATCGAAAAAGGGTTATTGTTACACGGGTTCTCGTTTACGCAAAATTTCGTTATTCCTTTGATTTTCGATATAGTGGACACAGGCTAAAAGCAGAAAATGCACAAAAAAAAAGTTTTATAAAGTAATAATTTTTTTTTTATTGTGTAAATACATACTTCAAGATCATACATATTTAAAAACATCAATGTTGAATCGCAATTGACTAAAATACGATTTAAAGCCGACGCTGCTTTCATTTCTAGAATCGGTTTTCTCTGAAAAATATAAAACAGATTTTTAATTCAAACAAAATAATTGATTTATCTTTCCTTCATTTACCGTTCCGAGATATTTACGATTTTTACTCGTGCAAATGCATGATAATTTACCATTCGGCTGCACTACCTCCTCTATAACAAACTGCAGAATAAATCTAGAAAAATATCACAACATTTGGTTAAATGACTGCTTAAAATTGTAATTAATTTCTTCTTTACCCTTCACTGGTTCCTATATACATTACTTTCCCGCAGCACTCGATACATTCAATCTGGAAATTAAAAAAATTATTTATTTACATTAGTAAAATCAACTCATGTTGTCAACATTCTCTCACTGTACCGTCATTCGTGTTTTCTCATTTCCTACGACTTGTAGCCGTTCAAAGGCAGGAACGAGGTCGAATGCTCGCACACTCATTGTGATCGGAACGACAATTGTCACTATTTAACTGTAAAGTCTTACGTTCATATCACTTCGATGGGGGAGTTCACTGACGAATGAATGACAGGCATCACCATCGCTGTCAGGGTCAGTGATGGCGGCCGACGAGTCGATTGCGTGCGCCATCTGTTGTTAGTTATGAATACCAAATTTTTACATTTTTAACATTTTAACATTTACTTGTTTCTTAATGTATGTAACAACTAACAACATAAATCTCACGATTGTTTTTTATTTCAAAAAAAAATAATTATTTATTAATTGAAATTTATTTGCGTCGTTTGAACTGAAAATCTAACGGCCATGGTATGAACGAACCAA
>JAQFZP010000665.1:0-29197 GCA_034695745.1 Geophilus truncorum | reverse complement strand
ATCAAATTAATTTTAGGATTTTTGTGGCTTTACCGTATGTTTCAATACAGCCAGGCAGCCATCTTGAATTGTACCGCGTTTGGGTAATGGTGGAGATGAGGGTGTTGATGTGAAGGGTGGAACGGGGGAGAACTAGCAAAAAGTCTGTGCATAGCACAGACTGCTTGCTAGTAATAAAATAAAATAAAATAAAATAAAATAAAATAAAATAAAATAAAATAAAATAAAATAAAATAAAAGGATGCTACAATGTTTGAGACAAAAGTTTAAAAGCGGATCCATAAGCGTCACATAAGTTAAATTTTGTGTTCCCATGCAAATACGTAAAATAATCCATGGGTCCAATAATTACGTAATCATTGAAAGAATGTTAATCTGACGTTAATTGCATCTTGTACTGCCATTTGCAGTGAAATTTTATTATAACAAACAAACTTCCGGTTAAAAACCTCAAAAATTAAAAAATTTTCGTTAAAACTTTAACAAAAAAAACAAAATGGGTAAAAAATAGGGAATTGTATACGACTTTATATGGTAAGAGAGTTATTATTATTACGAGGTTAAATTTTACCATATCACTGTATAGTTATCTAAGTGCTGCTAGTTAATCATTGACATCGTGTTACTTCACACAGGAATTTGATAAGAAATGCGGATTTTGCAACAAGTAGGTAAACAGATAAACCATTTTGCGTAGAATTCGTAAAAAAACCCAACCACTCTTCATTACTAAAAGATTACTTTATCATAATTAACAAATAAATGTGATAAATCGTCCTTCTAATAAGAAGCAGTCATTCATTTTCTTCACTCGCTCATCATGATGATGATTGTGAGACGCATTTTCGCTGGCATTTTTCTCTTAATAGTTATCGTTAACGCACAATCGAGAATTAAGATCAGTAATAATGGCTACACAGATATCGTTGTTGGAATTCATCCCGACATCAAACACAGTGAAGGTGAACCACTGATTGACCAAATAAAGGTAAAGAAGCAACCGTTGACTGTGAGATCAGTACTGTCAGCTCAATAATTCAATAATTTAACATTTTAAGGACTTGTTTACATCTGGATCTGCTGCATTGTACACAGCAACGCGAAAAAGATCGTACTTCAAAGACGTTACCATACTGGTACCAAAATCGTGGCCCAAAAAACAAGAGTATCAAATCGCGTCGTATGAAGTAATAACGCAAGCTGATATCAAAGTTGAGAAATCAAATCCCTTACACGGAGACGGACCCTACACGTTGCAACCTTTACCCTGCGAAAATCCAGGAAGATACATTCACTTCACACCGAATTATCTGCGCCAATTAACCGGAAACTCCACTACTAAGTTTGGAGATCCTGGTAAGTAAAAAAAAAAAAAAAAAAAAAAAGATTTTCAAAACGTTAGATAATAAGCACTTACAATTACAACCCTATCTATTCCCACTTTGCCATGTCCAACCCTACACTGCCCTCTTGATGGCTGCACACATCTGGTGACAGTTGTTTGCATTAATGCACCCTGAGTTGATATAACTAAAATTTAGGTGACTAATGTTCCCACAAAAAAAAATTGATAGATATAAAATGGATAAAACAACTTTAAGATACGGTAGCATATAAAACAATTTTAAAATAATATGTTTCTACCAAACCTTTTAGTACGGTAGGTATCCATTCAACTAAAATAATAGTGTGTGGGATTCGCAATAATGCGATTGTATACAAGTACTCTTATTATTATCAATTCTTGGTGTCAGAGAAAATTATTAATTATATTGAATCGTGACCACTTTAGGTAGAACATTGGTGCACGAATGGGCACATTTACGTTATGGCATTTTTGATGAATACGCTGAGCAAGGACGTGTCGAATTTCCAGCTTTTTACATGCATCCGATGACAGAAGAAATTTTGCCAAATGCTTGTACTAATGAAAAATTAGTAGGAAGACGATGGTAAACACTTACACATTTAATAATGCAACCAATTCAACAGATTTAATTATAGGAACCCTGTACAAAAAGAAGACTGTCGTAGTGTTTCTTACACTCTGCCCGACAAGGATTGCATCTTTCTTGTCGATAGAAGTCAAAATGATGGAGTTACGTCATCTATAGCTTCTTATCATTTCTTATCAAACGTAATTTATTTTAAATAGTGTATTTGATAATAACATACTAACAGTCAAATAACATGTCAGGCGCACACATTTTGTGATGACACCGATGAGCATCGCCACAATAAATATGCACCAAACAGACACAATAGAATGTGCAATGCAAGAAGCACGTGGAATGTCATCACAAGCCACGAAGATTTTAAGCAAAGGTTTTACATAGAGATCGAATTTTTTTTCACTTCAAATAAAATTAACAATTTCAGCAATCAACCCAAGGATATTGCAAGCACAGTACCAAACTTCAAAATAGTTCAAGAAGACGAAGCAACAATGGCTCTCGTTCTTGACATTTCTGGTAGCATGGAATCTGTAAGTTTTATTGATGGAATTAAATGCACTCTAAAATACATATAATGTGTGAATTACATACAAAAGTAAACTATGCAGTTTTTTGGACAAAGTTGTTCCTTTTAAGGTATAATTGTCACTATGGTATATCATACCAAATGATCAGTCTACCTTTCAGCAAGGTACCCATTTAGTAGTTAATATGTTAAATTACAAAATTATATTACTGTATATTATTATAAATTTAATTACCTAAAAACGTATCTTTGCAAACCTATATTTTTAAATTAAAATTAAACTGTTTCTTTGTAGCCAGTGCCACACACCAAAATCAAGATGTTGTACGAAGCTGCTACACGATTCATTAAAGAGGAAGTGAAATTCGGAACGGCCCTCAGTGTAATTCTTTTTAGTAGCGGCGCACAGCTGAAATTGCCAATGATAAGAATAACCAACGAACAAGAACGACAAAATGTTATTAATAACATTCCCATTTCTGCAGCTGGGGGAACCTGTATCGGATGTGGACTGAGAACTGCTGCTCAAGTATAAACTCTTGTAACAACTAACTGCATTCACTCGTTTTCAATTGTTACTTTGCATTTTAGGATCTAAGGCGATTCAGAGGAGGAAATGGAGGTGTGATTGTATTACTCAGTGACGGCGAGGAAAACGGAGCTCCTTACATCAGAGATGTCACCCAAGAACTTGTCAATGCCAATATTAGGGTCATTACTATTGCTTTCACTGCAGCAGCTAGTCAAAGCATGGAAGCTTTAGCCGTAGCTACCGGAGGAAAGAGTTTCTTCGTCCCGTTAGAAGCCAGTGTTATTAAACTCGATGCGGCTTTTCTCGAAGTTTCCACCATACAAACAACCGAAGCAGACGTGATTGCAAAAGTAAGTTTCAAATCAGAGTTGTACTCATACCGCTACTTGTAGCAATCGCTACAAATTTTGACATCAAAATTATCAATTTTTAACAAAAAGGAAAATGTAATTATAATATGCTAATTATGTTTTTCCTTTTTTCAGCTTGATGAAAAACGATTTTTGTCTTCAAGGGAGACGTTTTCAAGCAGTTTTATCATTGATTCGTCTGTAGGAAGAGATACGGCAATTAATTTTCTTTACAACGACAAAAATGACATCAACGATATTACCATCGAAGGTCAAGGTCTATCAATATCTTTAACGACTTCTTCACCCGATGTAAAAGTAGAGCAGAACGACAAACAGAAACAAATTAGATTCATCTTTGCACTAATGCCTGTAAATCGAGTTTTAAATTATTTGTTAAACTGAGATGAATTACAGTATTTATCCTTTTTGCTCTTTGTGCTCAGGTCGGAAAGTATACGTACAATGTTTTAAGAAAAGGTTCCACATCTCAAGATATGACGGTAACAGTATTGTCGAAAGCAAGAAAAATTGGTGAAGACCCGATAACAGTAGAATGCTCAGTACACGAACAGGTTGTTGTCAATTCATGTTGGAGTTTTGCCAAACCTTAAGATCAAAAATTTGTTTGCAGAAAAACAGTAGTCCACCAAAATTTTTAATTACAGCAGAAGTGAAAAAAGGAACTTCGCCTATAATCAACGCTCAAGTCATAGCTAAAATCGATCGACCAAACAATGCAGTATCAATTACAATGCAATTATTCGATTCGGGAAAAAAAGGCGACGTGGTTCGAGAAGACGGCATCTATTCTGGTTACTTCACTCACCTTGCTGGACCCGGTCGGTACGGTGTTCAAGCCAATGTCGTGGCCAACGCTAAAACAGCCATCATCGAGACTGGATTCACTTCATCCAGTGCTCTCGAGATTTTAACAGGTACCGTAGTTATTTACTAATCCCAATATCTCATTGATTAAAAAAAGCTGCAAGTTGCTGATACTGATGACCCTCAAGCTGACATTGGCCACTGGGTGATTGTTGTACTTCTAATCTGTCCTACCATTGCATTCTGTGTCCGCTCTAATCTCCCAGCACGCTCTACAAAATGACGTCACAACACATGCTCATGCAATTTAAACCCTTTGATTACGAGCTGCCCAACCATACGTCGATTAAAGGCCATGTGTACAAGAATTGCTAAAAGATATTTCCTGAAAATCAGTCATCAGCTCATCACTCACTAATCCCTTTTACTCTTCATTTTACTGGGCAACTTAACCAAAAAATCTCTCATAAGATTTTAAGGGTCAGAAAATTATTAACAACAATTGTTAAATCAAATTTTCCCAGAAGATACAAATACAAAGTCCAAAACAAACCAAAAAATTAATTGTTTTAAAACACAAAAAAAAAAAAAAAAATTTGCATTTCAAGTTTAGGTTTGTAGACAACTTTTACATATGGCCGGCACCACTGGGATTTCCAAGTAGATAAATAAATTCCGACAAAGATACTGTTTCCAGTTCTTGAGATTTTAAATCTCAACCAAACAGTACCACAATTATAAAGTTTAGAAAAATAACAATGTTTTATTTTTTAACAACTAGTTGAAAGTATTCCACCAAATTTGACTGAAGTTGCAACAGGAGACTTTCAGCGAATTGCCGAAGCTGGTTCAATTCAAGTCACAGACAATTTCAATGCAGAAACCACAGATTTGTATCCACCGAGTCGAATAGACGATCTGGTAATAGTTAATGTGTCTGGAGAAATTGTTACTCTCCAATGGTCAGCTCCTGGTGACGATTTGTCGAATGGTCAAGGTATATTCAAATATCACAATTTATTTTATTATAATTATTAGAAAAATACTAACTTTGAAAAAAAAAATTATTTAGCTGAAGAATATGATCTGAGATATACAATGGACTTTGATCTTCTGAGCAACCAGTTTTTCGGTCGTCGTTACAACAATACAGTCAATACACCTAAACCGTCGGGAGAAAGTGAGATCGTTGATGCTGAATTAACTGGTTTAGGTGGAGGAATAATTTATTACGTGGCAATTAAAGCAAGAGATAAGTCTGGAAAATGGTCAGAAATATCAAATCTTGTAGAAGTTAAGGGTAATTGACAATAAAGGTGTTCTGTATTTGACTTGATAAAAAGCATAAAAATCTTGTGTTTTCTATTTTATTTCGCATGAGTGAAAAAATCAAAGCTAAAATTTTGGAAAGCAATACAAGCATCGAACTTTTGAGCGAGTGGAAATTTGTTGTGTGTGTGTGATCAGACAAAACAAAAATTAATCGTTTTTGTTCTATTGGAAGTTCAGAATACTGGAAAACCAAAAAGTAAACCCTGAGGTTTATAAATTTGGTCAATAGATGGCGCAAAGAGACCCATCCCATCACAGATCTCTTGAAAGCAAATCACTAAAAAAAAATCGGGAACAAAATCGAGGCATAAACATCATTTAAATGTATAATTTAACAAAGATAACTGCAGCATCACAGAAAATAAAATTCATATAACCTTAAGAAAAACACCCACTTCAGAGACTTTCTTACATAAATCATTACTATTTTCACTCTTCGAAAACTCTTTTCTAAATTCACAAACCCTCCAATTCTTTTGTGACATAAGCATCTTTCAAATCCGATTTCCTGCAAAACGCATAGAAACAGCACGTGCTGTCGCAGCGATTGGCGGCTCCGGCTCAAACAAATGATAAAAGCACTCCGTTGCGTCGCACAGGACATGAGTCGGCGTCACCAAAGCGCTGTCCTTTACATGAAACGTGCCGCCTTCGTCAACGTGTCTGGGCGTTTGGCAGGTGTGAGAAACGCTACGCTTTTCGCGCCTTGGTCCATGACCAGTAGCACAAATAGCGCATGATGAGAAGTGACAGACTCAAAAACAAACCGACTCGCAAAGAAATCTCAAGTTGCCTCGTTTTTTTTTCTTTTTTTACTGATGCTTCTTAGAAATCGGTCTCGTTCGTAATCCGAACCCAGTTTTTCAATTCAAAGAGCAGATTACGGCCCCCCACTCCATGTTTTCAAGTCCAAGCTTGTATTAACTTTCATTGATAAGCCCATCTGGAATTTTATGTTGACCTAATAATCATTCCCACGATAAAACCTTAAGTTTGAGGTTGTTTTCAGTTCAATTTTTGTTTGCATTTTTTGTATGCGAGTAAAAAAAAATCGCCGTTAAGTAACAGTAAATGTACTGTTAACATCTGTAAAATAATAACATAATATTTCAATGCAACATGAATGTTTATCGCATACTCTTATCACATACAATATTGTGATTAATATAATGTGTTTAAGAAAATTAATATTGTGAACTGCTAGATTTATAAAACATTTTGTTTAGAACTCTAATTTGCAGTCTTGAGACTGTTTAATGTCATGTAACATATCGCGTATGGTCAAAGAGCCGCTGATAATTTTAAGCACCATTTCTATTTTCTAATTAGGGGTTGCCACTAATTTTTTATCGATAATAAAAAATCGGTACTTTACAATTTTTTGGTTGTATCGAAAATCGATATTTTTTTTCACAATTATCAATATTTTCCTTTTTGATGTTTATGGAATTTTGTGTATATAAATCTGATGTTTTTTTGTATTTTTTAGTAAAACAAATTTAAAAAGTAATCGATATACTCTAAATAAATCCTTTAATACCAAATTATTCATGGAATTCTTCAAAATTTTGGAATCAAGGTTAGGAACACGTTGAAAGAAACATCTGGCAAAAATGTAAAAATGTGATGAGTTGCCAGTGGCAACTCATCACATTTTTACATTTTTGAAAAAAGAAATATTTGACTTATTTGTCAAATTTAGTGTAATTTTATATGCCTCAACTATTTTAAAACGTTTGTTGTGTTTAGAAAATATTCAGCAAGTTAAAAAGAATAATGATAATGATGTTGCAACACCATCAATACCATGATAGCAATATTTTCGTTACAAAAAAAGATTCACCTATTAATTTTTGAATGCTACAAGAATCACAATAACTACAACATAATGAGAGAAATTGTTTTCAAAACGTTTTCTCTATTTGAAACAATAGGAACATGAACAAACACACCTTCAGTTTCTTTTAAATGAAGTATTGATGTTAAATGCATATTTTTGATTGCACCAATTGTTTGTATCAAACTTACTTGTTAGATGTTATTTATTTGATCGATCAATGCATGCTGTCTTCTTAAAATATTACTCAGTATTTACACAGAAAATAGCAATGTTTATGATTTTGTAATCAATTTATTTTAAATAATGTCTATACTATTAGTGTTGAAATTCCCTGTATAGCATTAAAAAATTTCCAAAAAAATATTTTTTATTGATATTTCTATATATATATATATATTTTTTTTTATCAAATATCGAATTTTTAAAATTTCCGATATTTCAGCATCCCCTATATCTAATTCCTTCTAACTCAAATTTTTTTCTCGTCTTTTAATAACGCTGTTAAATTGAAGTTAATTTAAGCCATGTCCAAATCAGTGGTGCACATCACACAGAGGAAATGTAACTTTAATGAGGGTCATCACAGCACCGTTATTATCCTTATCGCTTCTCCCTCTCCCTACAATTTAAGTCCTAAACTTTTATCTAAAACAACATCAAGAATTCAAAATGGGAATCACATTGCTCTCCATAGGTACCAAAAAAATTAATGTATTGTCCATCGTTATTTTAACATGACCACTGCTCTCCCATTACATTAATTTACTTTTACAAAATATTTTTTCTGCACAAATTTTTTCTGACTCTCTACAGTATACTTCGAGGCAAGCTGACAGGAAATAGGGGTGAAAGATGCAATGGCGCCATTTGTGACCGATTGCTTAATTAGGCATAAGCTACAAGTTGATGGTTTAGTTCGACTTGTGTCACTTGACTGATGGAATCGGAGCAAGTATTTGAGTATTTCAGTATGGGGAACCAAATTGAGACCGAGTGTTCTCTGACAGTGTGACTTGCACGCAAAATGAGACGCGTGTTTAATATTCGGAGAAGAACTTGAAAAAGATGTTTGTTTAATGAGATGAGGTGAAATCTGAATTATGATGACTTCAAAGGCGCCAGCCTATCTGTGTTAGAAACACCTGCTTGAGATGCTTAGTTGGATACATAGAACGTTATTCATTGATTAAAGATGATGTTTCACTTTTAAATAACCGCATCTTCCAAAATTTGGAATCCAAATGACAGAAAGTGATGAAAACATAATTTTGACAAAAGTGGAGGTTACAAATAGTTAAGAGTAAATAAAAATGTGAATGAAGAGAGACCTAAGTATTTCTGACTTTAATCGAGTAAAATCACAAGTTAATTTTAACAATGATCATTGTTCTCCGAAATGAGCGATTAAAATTATTTCACGCACAATACAAAAGAACATTCAAAAACTAACGAAACAAAAAAGCTTTAGGTTCCCCCTTGATTTTTCCAGGCATTTACCCAATCTGTGTCACTCAAGTAAATTCTTCATGGCATTGTCTGACTTCAGGACAGAAGACTCTTGTCACCTGAGAGTCGCCCCAAATCACTCAAGAGTTCTCCAGCTCATTGTCCTGGACCCCTATTGAGATAATCACCCGATTTTCCAGGTGTTCTGCTCAAGAGAACAACTGAAGTACACCCCTGAGTGTGTGATTTCCACTGACTTTTGCAGATAAAAATTTTCCCAAAAATTCCAACTTGAATCAAAAAGGACACTTTGCTTCTGTTTATTTCTGCCAGACGGCAGTTACAGTTAGAGAACTGAAATTTGGCGTAGAAATACCTCACTGCTTTGCTTCCCCATGACTTCAGAACCGGTTTAGAGGCAACCAAGAGTGACTGGTAAAAGGGGGTGTCGCAGTGGAACATGCACCAGCTGATAAATGAGTAAAAATTTAAGTATATAATTTCGTTTCACAAACTACTCAGCGTGAAGGCCTTCCATATTCTTAACAAGGATGCATGCAATTTGATTTTTTTGCTTTAATGTTGATATAATACATGCCCATATGTTTTTATTTTTTCTCCCCGGTTTCCAGTGTAAAACAAACAGTCAATCAAAAGTGACAGCTGCAAATTTAAAAAAGGAAATTTTAAATTAATTACTGAGAGTATGAGTATGCAGTTAAATCAACACCATAGTTCATTTTAAATGAGTTGACAATTTATTTTTTTAAATTTTGAATTTGTATACAAATATAAATATTTAGTATCATATCTTAAAAAAAATATTGTTGAAAGCAATTTGGTAAATTGGTCTAAGAAGATTCACAGTCGAGAATGTGAAATTATCTACAAAAAATTTCAGAAAAAAAATGCTGGCAAAATGCCGGTGCCCAGAAACCGAATCAACCCCGGGTGGTTGATCAGTACAGAGCGGCATTCTTTGAAGTGGAATTTGCGGCTTACTTTGCAACTGTTGTATTTTATTTTCGCTCTGCCTTGATAAAAATCATCAGTTTGGAGCCCATGCAACTCATGCACTCCACATTCACCGCCCTTGCCGTGGGCGACATGGTTAACGAGGTTCATTGCGTTGCGTCCCTCCTTGAACAGTCTGTAATTTCATTTCCAAAGAAAAACTAAACAGTAAAAAAATAAATACACCTTTTGTCCCTGGAATCTAATTCTCTTTTGGTGTAAAATGATTATCTCACACCATTGCTTAAAGTCTAACACCTATACTAAATTTGAGGTGTAAAGTTAATAGATTAGAAACAAAAGGTGTTAATTTCATGAAGTAACATGTAATAACTTGCAATTGAAGACTAATAATACACTCGTACTATATATTCTTTTTATTTATGCGTTTGAATTATACGTTTTTAGTGAAAAATGTATCACAATAATTTGTTCCAATATTTTTTAAAAAGTAGTTTAATTTTGGCACCCCTGTACAATGTTTTGCGTGATGAAATCCATTATTGATCAGTGACAAAAGTCTGTCATAAAATTTTATTTCCTTGTTGAATTAATTTTGCTTACCACTACAAAGCATTACTACCGCTTCCTGCTGAATTGGATTTGTGTTTGAGTGATTCTGAGTTTTGACTTACAATACTATATCTTGAATATTGGTTATTAAGATTGTTTATGTTACTTTTAACATTTCATCATTTGTAGTGTTATTTTTTTATTTTGCAATACGTTTCCATTCAGTCGCAATAACAATCAGTTCATCAGAGTAGAGTGGAGTAAAGTGGTGACTTTAAAGACAATTACAGTACTTCATTCATGCTGAATTGACAAAATCTTTCTTAAAAATATCTTATTTCTGTTCACTATTTACATGTATAGAAAATATACTCGCACGTAGGAGGAGAGATTGAAATCACCAATCATCTATTCCTTGGGGCAATATTAAGGCCCTTGGCCTCTGGAATGTTGGTTGATGGTCGGCCTTCGCCCCGCGTTCTCCTCCCCTCAAGACAAAACAAACAAAAGTAAAGATAATGAGACAAGGGGCGAAAAACGGGTCTCTCCACCCGATTTCGATAAACTCGTCAATCATCAGCCAAGTGGTTCGGAGGAGGCTTGGAGTTATGATAATATTTCTCTGATAACACAAGATGGATTTTCGCAGCTCTTTTAATCTTTGCCGCCTTATTTAAGCAGAGGTAAATTTTGTGCTCTTTTCTGCAACACACTGCACTGACCAAAGTTAAAGTTAAAAGTATACGTTTAAATTTTAACTGTCATTGGATGTGAAAAAAAATTTCAATATATTAATCAACGGTTATTTATGATCCAAAATTAAAATAAATAAATATTAGTTTTACTGCTTTATTTTTCGAGTCGTGCGAAACTTTGAGAAACAAAACAGCGATGTGATAAATAGAAACTTGTCATTACTATTATTTATGCACGTTTTATCATTTTGCAGATAAGGCGAGTAGTTTTCTGAATAATTGGTTTGACTAATCTGACTCGTAAATCGGGACTCGATTTATTGGCCACGCTGAAACAAGCTGATGTGTTAAGGCGATAAACGCGGGTGCACGCCGCCATCATAACTCATGTAAGAAAACTGCGCAGGCGTGATGGGGCAGCGACGTGATATGAGCAAACACGTTTCGTGTGTCAGCGGTGGTAGGTCGACTCCAAATCCAGTGACAGCAGCTTGTTAGAGAGAAATCTACTATTTGTATTTAATTAAGCGATTTCAAGGTTACATCAGTTATAAGCCTTGGGCAAATGTCGTATGATATGAGTAGTGTGGGAATGTTCGAAGTGGTTTTATTTTGAAAACAAGGGAATTAGTTTTGACGTTTGCTAAGAATTAAGTGTTAGTGGTAATTACTTTAGAAGGAATTTTGGATTTTTTAAAGATTTCTTGTATTTTAGATAAAATTGGTGTAGTTTGGAGGTGAGAGATTACATAAACAGTTATCTTAATGGGTTTTAGTGCATCATTAAAACTAAGTGGACATCAAGCAATGCTTTATACGGATTTGTGAGACTTGTTGTTTAGCCAACTAATTATGGATAAAAAGCAGTTCAATTAACTTGTAAGAAGTGATGATTTGTGAGTATCAGAGGGAAAAAAAACAGTAGTAAAGTCAAAAGGTTGTGTAAATAAAAAGTTACAAAATTTATTTTAGGATTTTTATGTAAAATCAGTTTCAAAATTCAGAAGTAAAATTACAAAGTTTCACAAATTAAACCTAACATTAAAGACAAGTTTTTATTTCTTATTTGGAGAGAAAATAATGCATAAAATTTAGTAAATCTATATTTAATTAAAAACGATTTACACATAGTGTAATTTTATCATATCATATCAATTTCATTACTACAACTTTTCATATTCTTACATACTTTTCCAGACAACCAATATCTTAATTTCCTTTTCAATAATTACAATAATTTCACCCATTAATCCTCCTTAAAATGTCTCACGACTCACAACACTTAAATTACTCCTCCACCTTTCACGCCTGAAATTTTTTCCCACAATATACAAAAAAAGTAAAAAAATGTCACCTTTGACTCAACTCTCGTATTTTACCCTTCGCCTTAAACTACCACCCTACATTGTCCATGCATCGTGTCCACCAACTAACAGCAGGAGTTCCACCATCTATCAAACTCACAGGGAGACCAAAACAGGTGCAGCTAGTCGTTGAGAAAAAAAACCAGTGTAGCCGCTGGACCTCATGTCGCCCACTTCATCAAAAGGGAGAAAAACCCCAACCCCAACACCAAAAATTTAACATTTTCTCTTTTTTACATTAACCTTTGAAATATTCATCTGAATTGATTGATGCAGTTTAAAATCCGTGAACTTGTAATGTAAATAAAAGGATTTGTGATAAAAGAGGGATGTTGGAGAGAGGGGTGCCCTGCTGTCACTTTCTTGACAGCATAGGGGACTGCAAGAGGGAGGGGAATGAAGAAAATAGTAGGGGGTGTCTTTTCTTGGGGCAGGTCAAATGACATGACCTCAGGATCTGGATTTTGTGTGTCCTCAGCTGGTGGTGTCCTTTTTATTTTCTTTTTCTTTCCCCCTCATCTATTTTCGATTGGTCTTTGTGAGAAAGAGGTGAGGCATTGGCAGTTCATTTGACTCAATGAAATATACCCACATTTTATGGTCACACAGCAAGTAATCTTTAGAGAGTCAACTCTGTTATCAGAGTTGTGATAATTGGAAGAGCAAACACTGGAATATCCACTGTTATTTTTGCTCATAAATTGACCACTCCCACACTGGTGGTCAAACGTATAAACTCATGTGAAATTTTTATACATTTTTACTTAAAAGTTTAAATTCAAAATTCATGAAATATGTGCTTTTTTAATTATCCAGGTTTAATTAAAACTTTGTCAATTTTTACTACTTAAAAATGTGCCTGTAACATTAGAATTCTTGATCAAACAAAATGCATCTTATTTAAAAATGTATTTTTAGAGTTGTTTTCTGAGAATGTCGTCACTGTAAAACTTTATTAATTACTGTATCTGCATTTCACACGTATTCCTGCATTGCACTCTGTATTTTATTTATAACTCGGTTTCAATAAATGTACTCAAGAGAATTCACATGTAATTTTTGTTCTCTCTACAACGTCTGACTAAAAATCTATCAAATATCAATTGTAAAAATAACACAAGTTTAACCCAACCTTAACTACTCTCAGCACAACATTTTGTATTTAACATATAAAAACATATAAAATTAGACAACCACTATTCAAATAATGTTATTTGAATAATTTTAGAAACGATCCAGATATCCAGATTAAAAAAAGAACAAAAACACAAATACCTTTTGAATAACAGAGCTGAGCTCTGTAGCAGCACCCTTGTAGGTCAAGTTACAGATAGTTATTTTTAACTAGACCCTCTTTCTCTAATTGGCATCTCAAAACCTCACCATTACATAATCCCAACAAGTTCAAATCGTCAAACAAAACAATTCAGTATTTTGAATTATTATCATACTTTTTTTAATATCATATTTTATGATACATTTCAAAAATATAATCTCTTTAGCTTATTAAATCAAGGCGTGTTAACATTTGATGTTGTCTAGGTTCACTTTGATAAATGTTATGTCGGTGCACACTTTTAAAGTCCCGCCAACTTGTGCTTAAACCCGAGCTGGAAATTAAATTACCTCATTAAACTACACTTGATTCAATGTAAAAAATTTATTTTTTTACAGTTTTTAGCAGTTTAATGTCACCATTAAAATTCAATATTGTCAATATTTTTAGTTTAATTAATCCAGAATATAAATAATACAAATATAAGGTTCTTTAAGCTGACATAAAACATTAAGAAGTTCATTTAAGATTCATTATTATTCTTTCCTTGTTCTTCTGCTTATCTCAATAAAATTTGACTTCACGGCTTTAAAATGTTTTGCATAAATTATCAGATTTATCCATGGATTACAGAACTCAAAAACAAAAGTAAAAAAAAAAAAAAAAAAAAATTATATACTTCGAACAGTTTTTCTAGGAACTTATTTTTTCTCCCTTCCTTCACCTCTTGCGTGATGTCAAATAGAATGTTAATCGCCATTTCATTTTGAAGCCTGGGGCCTGTTTACTTTGAAGAACGTGAGGGGTGTGTTTGTGTTATTTCCTTTGGAAAGGGGCTGGAGGGGTGGTGAAACGAAATAAAAGCAAATGTTTAAACACAGAGCTACCATTGCCACCAACAAGTTGCATTTTCACCAGTTTAGCAATCAATTGTGAAATAAGTAAGCATCAACTTTAAGTGGTTGTCTCAAGGTTAAAAATACAAATAATAGCTTGAATAAGTAAAAATTTTGTGTTTGTTTATTACAGCTTGAAGTTTTTACAAATACTTGTAGAACACTTTTTGAAATTGGATATTTAAAAAACTATTAATTACATATTATTTAGCTTTAAATGAGTTTTTATTCAACTCACAAAGTGTTTTTCTCTCAAAATCTCAGGTTGTTAGCTCCAGCTATTATAAAAAAAAAAAAAAAAAACCAAACAAGCTCTCCATAGACATTCATTAAAAAACTACCGTAGTTATTTCAATACATGATTATTTGATATAAAAGAATCAATTAAATCTATCTTTAGGCCAAAATATGTTGAAAAATGTCAAACCAGCTTTCAATTTTTCCTCACACACTGTATAATAATAATAACATTTATTTTGAGATGCTAAATATGATTCTGTAATCTGTTGCTTAACACAATCTTTAAGATGATTCTCCAAAACAAGAAATTAATATGAAGTTAAATTAGGCCACTTCCATAATCAATATGATAACATTTGTTGTAATTTTTTTTTGACTTAAAACCCTAATCAATTAACTTTTAATACCAAATAATCATGTGTTACCTAAATGGTAAGTTTTTCAATGAATGTTTATGACCAGAGTTCGCATTTAGTATTTTGGGCTTAACCGTTGTAATATTGGTGCTACAGTAACAACCTAAAACTTTTGGAAAATTAACTGAATTGAATAAAAAACTCATTCACATCCCAACAATATCCCATGAACAGTTTTTTTCTTAATATTAAATTGCAAAAATAGATCAATAATTTTGAAACCTCCTGTATATTTCCCACAACCCCAATTAAAACTCAGAATTAAATAAAACTAATCTAAAGTTGCATCTAAACCCAACAAACTGTGCATGTGCAAAGCTTCTGTTGTTAGTTCAGTTGGGAAGAACATAAAAAAAAAGTTAAGCCATAAATCTACACTTCTGAGATTTATGGTGCTGACAACTTCTCATAGCAGACTACAGACGGCTCTTGTTTTTGCTCACCTTGGGGATAAATTGGATGGCGTTGATCCATAAACTTAGAATTAAATTTCATTTCCAGTCCAGGACTGACCACTCGATAGCTGTTTGGATTGACAGGTGGTTAATCCAGTTGAGATGTCTCTGGGGTCAGCAAGGGGTGTGGAATAGAGGTGTGCTGTGGGGTGTTCGTTTTAAATTTTAACCAACAACCATTATGTGGTCCTTGCAGTTCCCCCCTGGTGGACTGAAGGGGAAACAAGTTCCCCTCTTTTCTATTTAGGGATGGGCCTTCTTTCCCTCTTTAACTCAAGATCCCTAGTTTTCCTGGAAAAAGTAAGAAAACTTTTTTTTTTAAATTAATTTTTTATTTTGTCTTATTTATTTATTCAGTTAGTGTTTTACTTGAAAAGTTTATCATCATCCAACATAAAAGAGGTGGGTGTGAGATGCTGTCAGAGATAAAATACGTTTGCTGAAAATCGTTTATCAAAGACACAACCTCAGCAGTGGTCTACTTGCAATCCCTAACTCCTGCAGTGCGTGGAATTGCAAGAAGGGTGTTGCTGTCAAAGCAAGAAGGCATTCAGACTATTACAATTATTCTTCCCTCTCAACATCAATGCCATTCTTGTTTTGTCTTTCTGCATTAGAAAGACAATTTTAAAAGAAATATTTTGCTATTTCTTCCAACAAATCTAAGATGGTCGTTGTAAAAATTTGATTAAAATATTTCATGCAAGGTACAATTTTGATATGTTACACAGTTATACCGCAGTTCGTAGAAAATTTTGTGATGAATGCGTTGTCAACACATGCCGTAACCGTGGCTATAACCAATAACCATAACTGCAACCACGATTGAAATAACTGCAACAAGTTCGACAGACTCAAAGACTAACAGTAAGTGTAATGGGACTGAGAGAAAAAATAGCGACATCGTTTAACAAAAACACAGCCTGAGCAGGTTACAAACTTACAGTATGAGTGGATGTTTGAATGGCACTGCATCTTTCGAATTTATACGTTGTGATGAGCACATACAGTTTAGCTAGATTTATCTGTCATGCATCTTACATCCAATTATAACGCCTCAAATACTCGCATACCGGTAATTCAAGATGATTACAAAAAATATATACAGTTTCAACATTGTACCATATTACATTAAAATTATTTTAGATATTGACATTTACTTTACGTGGGTTTGTAGAGAAAATCAAAAGGTTTTTTTTTTACAAGTAAATAATAATGCTTAATATATGTGCACCCTGGATCACATGGCAGATATCAAGGCAAAATAGAATTCGTCTCAAACTTGCATCAGTATATCCTCAGTAACTTCAGGTCATGTAAATCAACTAAAAATGGTAGAACAAAAATGTTATCTTTAATGAATCCCCACAAGAAAAAAGTCACATGGTATTAAACCTGAGCTTCATAGTGGCCAACGAGCGAGGCAGAATTTTTTTTTGCTCAATTCCAGCACGCAAAATGCTTTTTCAACAGCGTTTACAGACATTTTGGCTTGCCGGTCACATGATGACTGAGACTGACGTCATCATTACATATGAACAAAAAACTTTTTGAGTTTCTTTACAGACCCATGTTAAGTAAATGTCAATATCTACAATAGTTTTGATGCAATGCAATGTTGAAACTGTATATTTCTTTTGTAATCACCCTGTATAAGTGAGGACATTTTATTCCACAACTGATAATACCCAAACCCAAAATACAATTAAGTCAGATTAGAACAGACAGGTACTGCTTAAAAATCATTTTTCACACACAATTCAGCACTTTTCACATTTAGCCATAAAAAGTTTAACAAACCCAACATTCAACAAGAAAAAAAAGTGACTTTTTTCTGCCAGCACCAGAAGCTCACATTTTCCCCTCCTTATTTGCTTTTCCACCCTTTAATTTTTCCCCAACATCAAACATGGGTGGACAAACACTCATCCCAACCCTTAGGCAGCTGCAGATCAATCTCGTTGTTAATTTCTTATTCTTCTTAATTTAATGTCCATTAATCAGACGTTGGCTACGTTAACTGACAAATATGTCAGGCTAATAAGCGGTTTGGAACCCACCAGTCCTCACTGCCATCCCAGGCCTCGAGCTGCGCCGACGATCGAAGCAACCACCACCCATCAGAGGGCGGTTGAAATGCAATTTGCATGAGTGTGTTTTTCACAATGAGGCCGAGCAGAGTTGGGTAATGGCCACTTGTTAGTCAGTTGAGGAATGGATGGCTCACTATAATTGTGGCCTCAGCAAACTTGTCTTGCAGACCATCAATTACACCGGGGTTAATTTGCTGGCTCCACTGCTTGCATTCAAATCACACATTTCATCACCCACTTATTTACATGAAATTAATGACTTGCAGAAAAAACTAAACTTTTTTCTGTAAAAAAAAAACTTACGTTTTATTATTTTCAGTAAAATGTAAAAATTAATAAAAAATTTCTGTAATTAAATGATCTTTGTTTTTGTTTCATTTTTTGCATGCTTAAATTTAGTAACAGTAAGTTCTGTAATAAAATGAAAAATCTGTCAACTGTTGAAACAGACATTTACATGTACTGTTGTTTTTCCGTATGTTAATAAAAAAAAAATACTGTATAATGCGATTAATTTTGTGCAAAAAATCTGTAAAACGTTTGGGGGATCGCATTATACAGGAAAGGTTAATTTTTAGAAATTTTGGTTTATTGATACATCAGGCGACCTCTAATTACTTATAGTAATTAGAGGTCGCCAAGACACCTTTCATGTCAATATACAGTAACGTATTTAGAATGTACTTATGTCTATAATAGTGGTCAGATTATCTATTGCATTTGATAGTAATCAATATTGTGCAACATGGCCATAAATATTTATCAAGGTTTTCCACAAAAAGTCGAGGGTCGCATTATACATGAGGGTTAAATTTTTACTGTTTTTTTGTATTAAACACGCATGAATACGATGATAGTAATTTATCATAAATTATGTAAAATTTAAGCACTTAAACGAGTTGGGTTCTTAATTAAACAGCATTATCTCCATTAACAAACGAATTATATGGTAACTGTTTTTTAATGAATATTTTTGTCAAATTTACATGCAGAATTTTTACGTAAAATTGTATGGATATTTTTTAACAGTGCGTGAAAAACTTTGCTATTACAGTGGAATCCGCGAGTAACGACCTCGGTTATAACGACATTCCAGTTATAACGACATTTTTATTTTTCCCCACCTTAACTCAAGCAATGCTAAAATAATCCGGATATAACGACATTTTTTGGGCGGTTCCTTAAATGTCGTCAATCACGGATTCACTGTATTTAAATAATTTAATTAAAAATTAAAATGGCGCCTGGTTGACGATATACGGGTTTGCGAATCTTTCAGTAAAAGACTCATACGCGAGTATGGAGGGTGTGCGTGTGGGCCTGCAACCGCCTGCGGCTGTTTACTCGGCGCGCCAGCCGCTTTCAGGGTTGTCAAGACGCCCTCCTTCCCGCCCAACTCACCAAATTGACGGATCGGGCTGCTTTGAGAGAAGCTGTCTGTCTCCCCTGGCTGAAATAATGTGGTGAAAAAATTGGAGAATACAAAGAAAAAAAAATCATAATTAGCTATCTATTTCTGTTTTAGAAAGAGATGCAGCCTTATTCTTGGAAAAGGAGGTTTTGGAATTTGGTTTACATTGTGAGGTTGTGAGATGATGAAAGGTGCATGCCAGTTTGCATTTTTCATTAAGAATAGCCGGAAATACGTGATTGTTGTTTGCTATGTTGTTGTATTTATTTTTTATTAAATTTTTTTTTGAGAAATGTAGTTGTTAGTAATAAATTGTTGATTAGTATTTTGTTTTGTTTTTTTTATTATTAAGGTGAAAAAAACAACTGTTGCTCTGCAGACTTGTAGCTAGGGTTTCATTTCATCTAGTTTTTTTTCATTTCTAGTGTTTCACTTGTTCTAAAAAAATATGAGAACATTTTTTCTAGTTTAGACTCACGAGAATTGAACAAAAATATATAGATAAGGAATTAAATTTAACTAAAATTCAGTAAGTTTAAATTCAGTAAGTCAGATTTGCTTTGACATTAACAATATGTAAATTACTAACTACTTCTAATTTCTAATTTCTAATACTAGATGATCTTTATAATCACTAACTTTATAGTGTAATGTTATCAATTAGCTATCCTGCATTACAAGACAAAAAATGTCATAAAATCAATTTTAGTTTGTTTATATTATTTTTTACTGGCATGCACACACTGAATTTTTAATCCAAAAATAAAATAGTGCAAACTACTACCGATTAACACTTCGACAACCAACCTATGTGATAAATGTCACAAGCTTCAGTTTTAAATGCCAAATTTACTTGCTGTTTTAACTGCAATATTTTTCCTAAGGTTTAAACTATGTCTTTAACTAATGCCCGTCTCACCTGCCCAGATTAGAAAGATACCATACGACGTTTGTTACAGGGTCAGACGCAAAATAATATAAAAATTAAGCAAGATAAACCAAAATTAGGTAAACCTACAAAACACTTTCAATCACAACAACTTTAATTTACTGAGCGACTTTGTCATTTAAACAAAAAATAAAATGAAAAATTATGTAAAAGCTCTAAAAATTAAAACTAACATTTTATTTTACCATTTGCTTGCTAAAAATCACCGAAACCATAATGAACTGAAGCATTTGTCTAAGCTGCATCTTTAAATGTAGTAACAGCTCCAACTGATAAAAATTTCTACCCTTTAATTCAAATTTCCAACACACTTCACTCTCCCCTATTTCTTACATTTTTTTCATGTCATGAGTAATTATTACACCATTATTTAATTTACACGTCATTCCCATTACTTAAACTCCTATAATGAAATAGTAACGATAAAAATCCACATTGCTTCTGTCAACTGCCCCTTTTTCCTCCCCCTACACACCATCATCCGGTGTAGGGGTCATTTAAGAGTCTGAGAAGGAAATCTCTATCTTGAGTTGTTGTTGTAGTGACAGTGTTGGAATGTTGTGACAAATGGTCGTGTGAACCAAATGACACTTCACTGACATCACCCTTCACTAAAAAAAATGCACAAAATCAATTTCCTTAGACAGACAACCAAACTTTTTTTCTCAACAGAACAAAACATTTCCTTCAACACGTTCAGTTTTAAATTTTGAAACAGTAATTCGAGTTCTTGGCTATAGATTTTCCATTGGAATGTGTCCGTTTTAGAAATTTATTTACTTTAAAGCTAAGCTTTCAATGGCAGCGTTGAGTGAGAAGGAGCAGACTGAATGTATCCATATGGCTCTATGGGTGTGGAAAAAGAGAAAACAAATGACACTTTTTGGCATTTTTATAAAATAAAAATAAATTTGTGAAGTATGAAACTAGGAATTTGTAAACCTGAGCATCAGTCACACTTACAAATTGATCTTAACGGCGTCAATTGAGTTAAGTGTGCACAATCTAGTTTACATTTATTCAGCTGCTCATAACAAAACATCAAAATCTGTGATAAGTCTCTAACGTCTAAATTTGAAAATTAGATTAGTTGAGTTCAATTTTAAAGTAAATAAAGTCATCTTTTTTAAATTTTTTGTCTTTTCCAAGCCAAAAGTTCATCATTTTTGAGAAATGTAACTTTTCAGAAAGTCAAAAAAGGATATCTTTCGAAAAGTGACCAGTCAATTTTTTTCAAGTGTTTTTAACGCTGAAATTTCCATCACAGTTGAAAGAATTAATAAAACATTCCGACACTTTTTCACTTTTTCTTAAAAAGTACCGTTTTATAAATAGAACGTTAAAACTGAACACAACTATTTTTCTCTACTGCAAGTTAAAAGAATTTTTTTTAGTTGAAAACGTTTGATTATGATTGACCTCTGTGGTCAGAAACATAGCAGAAGTTTATTGACTCGATGAAATAAGCTACTCAGAATAAATCAGAGCTCTGAATGAATAATTAATTAATAAAAACTAAATATAGTGCTTCACATGCCACACACAAACGAGTATAGTGTTCCCTTCACATGCTCTTACTTTCTCCTCATAAACACACTTTTCTTCCTTCCAGGCAATGAAGTCTTTCATAGCTTTATGGTGGTCAAATTAAGTTTAGCACCTTCAGATGAGTTGTTAAGTGGTTATAACCCAAGTTAGATAGTAAAAATAAAATTTGCCACTGCTTTTATAATAACGTGCTATTATTTTATTTTCATTATAAAAATAATAATGATATAAAAGTGATCAAATTATTTACATAGACCATTTGTTATTTACAAATAAATTCAAATTTGAAATTTGACAAAAAAAAAAAAAAGATATTTTAGTTTTGTAAAATCTAAAATACATGAAACGTCACTTATAGGAACAATTTCTCGATTTCAGCCTTTAAAATAATAAAAACTGGGATCATTCATCCATTTTACATAATACTCAAGTTCATATCAATTTGGTGTATCTAAGTGCAATCACTGATTATACGGTTTCACACAACATTTACACGGCCGTTTCGCTTCCATTTTTGGCAAGTGGCAATTTAATGCGCGGATCTAACACGATTATGTGTTTACCTGGAACAGGTAGTAAAAATGAAGGTGTCGGCTGTTTCCTGTGCAGGATCCTACTCCCCAGCCTCTGCCACGCGTCCAGTGTCTTTTTCGACCAAATCCACATGCCACTCGTGATCCCAATCACCAAAGTCATGAAAATCTTGAGCATAAACACCTCCAAGTTGGGCTGCGTCACACTGTTCGCACTGAGCCAATTCTCCCTGTTTGAATACTCGTAAACGTTCGTTCCGAACACGCAAATCGCCGGAATCATGTAGAGAAGACTGAATATCCCGATGCGGAACAAGAAAACCTCTGCTTTCGACGTAACGATCGACTTCCTCCGGCTCCTCGTGCGCATGAATCCGACGAGAATGAACCCAGCCCCGAAAATCAGGTACACGAACTGTGGCACGAGCACGAAAATAAACAAACTCAAAGTGCTCTGTTGCCCAACAAAGCACGTGGCGGTCAGTTCGTCAGCGTCCACCACTCTCATGACCAACGCTGCTATGGTCTGCGCTGCCGGCAGACCCCATGCCAACACGTGGAAAACACTGCTGTGTCTCTCGATCGATTCGTGGCTCCAGTTGAGGCCGTGGGTCAAATACCAGGTCAAAGACAAGATGACCCACCACACGCACGACGCCATACCGAAGTAGTAAAGCAGCAGAAACACAATGACGCAATTCGTGTTGCTAAGTCCTTCTTGCACCAGCACTTGACTGCCCCTGACATCAGCTGCTAGACATGCAATGTCTTCTCTGCCAGCGCTGAAACGCACCAAATGTCCGATGCTGTAGAGATTGTATGTCATGGCGATGAAAATGATCGGTCTTTCCGGAAACTTGAATCTCGACGAATCGATCAGAAAAGTGAGGATTGTTATCAACGTCGTTACGTAGCACAAAATCGCCCACACTGCCACCCACACCTCTGCGAACTGTTTATCTTCGCTCCGAAACAGCACGTTCGCATGACACATGGGAACACATCGTTCGGTTCTGTTTACATAAACGTACATGTCACTGTTTTTGTAGTGCAAACATGGATTTTGCACGGGCGAGATGGAAGGTGAACGAATGTCCGGAAGAGCGGGTTTGGTCGGATACTGCGGAACGTGCCCCGCTCTCTGCCGGCCGTAGGGCCTCCTCCCGCCGTACGGTGGGAAGAAAGGGTCCCTTTCTGGACTCTCCTCCCCGGGTCCGACCATGCACATGTGGTTCTGGTTATTTTCAGGCGGGAACTTGGAGCAGTTGAGCGCCGAAGGCCAGGGGAAACCGAACTCCTGCAGCACCGGTTGGCAACGGGACCGCACCACTTCGCACAGTGACCGGCAAGGTCCAATGGGCACAGGAACCTTGTCGGTGCACATGGGTACATAGACGGAGCAGAGAAAGAGGCGAAGTTGACTGGAACACCCGTACTGGATGAGTGGCGAAAATGTCTGTAGTTGCATCTCGGCGTCTTGTTGGAGTTCGTGGCCCACCAGATTGGGCATGCTGGTCACATTGTATCCGAGTCCGCGGCACATTTCGATGCGGATGGGGTCGCACGATGGCGAGAGGGCTCCGATGCCGCTTAATGGCAGGATGAGTGTTATTAAGAGCATCACTGACCACATGGTGTTGGTTCGTCGTCGAACTGAGTTACATTCCGTGAGTTTGAGAGGTGGATCTGTGAGCAACAGCTGGCTGCTGCCGAGCGAGCGAGTGTTGTGCGTGGTGTGTCTGAGAACGGAAGAATTTGTGTCGTTTTCTTGGCCAATGGAGCGAGAGCTGTTAAGTGGATGCCACTCCTTCGGCTGTTGTGTTAGTCAAGGTTTTCCATTGGTGGCAGCAGGGGGCAACGCGCGGGAAATCAGAAGGAGAGATCTAGGGTCTTGAGGGCAGTGAGATGAGAAGAGGTCCTTGTTTTTCTCTCTCTCTCTCTCGTTCCCCCCTATGGTGGAGATAAGCAATTCCAGAGGTCTACACTTTATGTTTAGCTGGGTATGAATTATAAAATAAATGTTTGTTTGTTTTTCAAATCACAAGTCGTAATTTTTTTGGTGGTAAATTAATTATCCTGTGTAAATTTCATTTTTAATTATATTATATTTTTAATTTTTTTTAATGTCGGTTTTTAAGTGGCAGATATTTTTGCTTATTGTTAAGAGCAAGATGAAAACGAGTTTTAAATTTCTATGTCATTTATCAAAAAGGTTTGTAATTTATTAGTCAAATAAAGTATAATGATGTTACAAGGTGTATGTACATGACTGCCACCTAGTAGCGAAAAATAAAAGAAATTAATTTTCTAAAACCAAATCTATTTTTCCAGCTTTCAATACTATTATCATTTCTCTGTCACATAAAAGTGTAATTCATAAGTAAAAATTAAAATTATTTTAGAATACCGGTAAGAGTTATAATATAATATTGCAGTGGTTATCAAAGTTTAGAATTGCATTGGAAAATATAGAAGTTTATACTTGACTGCCATCTAGTAGGAGGAGAAGAAGTTGATTTTCTAGCTTGCAATGCTATTGATTATTATCATCATTTAACAAGTGGTGTAGATTTTGGTTTTATATCTATATATTAAAGTTCTGTTTGCTTGTTCGTATTCTACAGAGACCGATCAAGGTTAAAATGAATTAAGGAAGCATAAAAAAATGAAAAATTTAAAAAATATAATATTGCTTGCAAATAAATGAGAATTTTGAAAATTCAATATTAAGAAAGAGGAGGAAAAATGTTGCTTATGATCGCCAGCGGCTACTATGACCATATGACTTATTTAATAAGAATTTTTTTTAATATAATGCTTTGTGTCACAAAGCATTATATTACAAAATAAATCCCTAAAATAGCTATCCAACTTGATGAATCAAACAAGTGCATGATGCTTCTATTGCCATTTTTCAAAAATAAAACCCAACGTCATAAGACTTCAGATGTAATTTTTTCCTAACTTATAAATCACATTAAAAATTGTTTCTACAAGAAGTATACAACAGCAAACTAAATTACAATGAAGAGAAACAAAAATTAAATTCCACAGAATTAATAACATAAACATATTACACAATAAAATAAATTATGACAATATTACCTTCATATATTGCACAGAACATGGTAACATTAATGATGCGTCCATCAATATTTTGCAACAGAAAAATATGCCCAAAAAGCATTAAGAATGAGATATGCTTTATTCATTGATAAATTGCTAAATATTTTACAATAGGCATACCTAACCTAGGTACCTCCCCAATCAGATGAAAGTTTGATTTTAATTTCATCAGGCTTTAGAATGAGATTGCCATTGTACATGCGATTATTTTTACCATCTTTATTTATCTCAGTCAGCATCACACATTATTTCCCCGTGGAGTTTTTAAAAAATCCATTTGAAAAGCATTGTGGTCAAATTCCAACAATTCACTCTTTTTCTTACCACTGGTTTGTATGCCTCGAGCACACAAAAGACTTAATTGCAGAAAAGTCATCTTGCTAATGTTTTTGTTACCGGTATTGTAGCCAATACAGAAAACAGCCCATATCAAAAGTTGAATTGATAGAAAAACGCACGCTCACTACCCGCAATTTATAGTGATGCATAGTTTTATTATTATCATATGTATAAGCCCAAGAACAGTATAAGGCCCTCATCATTTGACTTTTATGGACTGTTAAATTAGAAATTGGACAGAAATAATGTGTGCAATTAGTATATTGATGACTTAAAGACAAATTTGTGCGCATGTAGAATACAAAAAGACAGACAGAATGTCAGAGCCACCATTTTTAACCCCAATTGAAAAACTGACAGAAAGAAATTATGGAAGTTTTCGTATGAAGATATTACTTCAATCAAAAGATCATGTCAACGATGATCTTGATGATCTTGTCAACGATTGAGACAAGTCAATTGAAATTTGTTATGATTTTCACAAAATTTAAACAATGAGACACATTAAAGAGTAAAAATCAAGAAACTATAGCGAGAATGAATCTTCAAATATGAAATATTAAATTTTGAAGACTTAAATCAAAAAAACACAATCAAAATAGCAAGTAATGACTGAAAGTTGCCACCAAAACGTTACAGGAGGAATACTGACTGCTTAAGGAGAAGAGAAGGAATAATAAAATAATTTTTAATTTAAAGGTTACCAAGAAAAAATTTAAGAAAATTAAGTTCAAACGTATTTACCAACTCTTAACATAATGCATTCAGTTTCATGCATTTTCAAATGTCTTTTTTTCCAAAAAATATTTTTGCTGTGTTTTATTTTTTTTAAATGCGAGTATAAGTTTTTAACCAGAAAATGAGAGTTGAATTAAAAGCTAGCCACATCATCCTTGATCTCAGTAGCTACTACTTTAATTCCTGAAACGCCATTTTGTGATGATGAATTATCTGAAAAAGATAAGAAAATTAAAGAGCTTTACCAACGATTGGAAGAAAAGCAAAAACAATTAAATCAACAAACAAAACTGGTGCAACTGGCAAGAAAACAAAGTGAAAAAGGGATGAAAAAATGTTTTAGTACCAAACAAGAAACTGAAAAAAATATGTGGAAGCACTAAAACAAAAACTAACACAAACGACAAACTCAAATCAATTGCATTTAAAAAAAAAAATAAGAGAAATCCTCAAAAATGAGGAAGATAATGTTGTTGAAGCATTAACATTAAGATCACTAAGCAAAAAAGCATTTAAATTCATCCGTGAAAGAAAGATTCCATATCCGGGACTCTCAACTTTAGGCAAATGGGCACACTTGCAACTTTTAATGCGCGTACCGTATGCGAACCGTACATTTCATGTTGACAATATTGCGCGTACATAATCGTACATCGTATTTAAAAAATTAATGATGCCTGCGTACATTACCGTATGTCGTATTTTTTCTAAAATTACCATAATCGTACAATATCGTATGCCGTATGACATTTATAAAAACCTTAAGCGTACATAACCGTACATCGTATATATACGCTGGAAATTCGTATATATACGCAAAAAATCGTATATGTACGCAAAAAATCGTATATGTATGCAATAAAAGGAAACACATGGGCACCGTTAGTTAATATTAGACTGGTGGTGCAACTCAGAACTAGAGCTTTTATAAGTTAGGGTTGCTTCTAAAACCCGGTTTTAGTGTTAGCTTTAAAAGAACTCGATAAGAGGCGTAAGATTAGACACATCTACTTTGTTTGTCTCACAATTTGCAAATCCCGTATTTCGTATCGTATTTTTGTGGAATATGAACGTACCGTATGCGAAACCGTATGTTAATTATAAAATTTTGAGGCGTACATAACCGTATATCGTACATATACGATACGATATACGATATTGTACGCTACGAGGCGTACAAAAAATGTACGATCGTATAGAAAGTTGCATGTGTGCAAATGGGCAAATGTTTTGAATGCCGCCCAGGTATTTTAAAAAATGCATTGGCTATTTTAAAAGAACAATCATTAACGGACTTTAAAAAACAATGCATTTGATGAAATGCGTATTGGTGGACTCATTTGTTGAGATCAATCATCACTCATTAGACAGTCTTTGGGCCACATAAAAATGTGCAGTAGCATAAAAAATCGCAACAGCCAATATTCTATGATTTTGACACACAGATGAGACTGTTGCTATCATTAATAATTGAAGTAGAAAAAAATACCAAGTTTTGGGTTGTGTTTCGGACCTTGGAGAAAAGAATATTAGTGTTTAGAAGTCATTAAAAATCACTCCAAACAACTCATCATTTAAAAATCCAGCGGACAACTTGGGTTTTTGCTGACATCTGTCATTTGATTAAGCTACTCAGAAATCACTTTATAAACCATGGATTCATTTTGCTATCTGGTGAAACTGTAAACAAGCATTCAATTATTCTGCTTACAGGTTGCTATAGGTGAAGCAGAGACAACTTAAAAATGAAAAAAAAGTACATCACAAATGAAGCGACTAATCACGAGCCGATAAGGACTTTGTGCTACTTGGAATGCAATGCCGTATTCGCTATACTTTGGACGGCACAACCTTGTGAATTTTTGAACTAAAAATCAAAAATCAAAATAAAACATTAATAATACGTGTAGCAGTTAAAAAGTAATATTTCTCAATGCCTCATTCACATGCAAATTATTATGCGACCTTACGTGGATAAAAATAAAGTCTTACCAACTAGTGCATAAAAAGGTTAAAAATTAATTTTAAATTAAACCATAGTCACGTAATAAAGTAATAAAATAAAACTTAAATTTCAATTTGAAAAGTCGAGAAAACAACAACATAAACGAAGCCGCCATTACGAAAATATCAACCAAAACTACTGCAAACAATATAAAAAAAAACCCCTACTGCTAAACGAAGTTATTAATCACCAAGCTTCTAAATTATTCATAAAAACAATTTTTTAGAAGAAAGTGCGAAAAAACTCGAGCGATAACCGAAAAACTGAGACTCAACGACCACCATCAAACTACAGCAAAACACAACCGGAAAAGAAAGCGAAAGGTTTCTGGGATAGATGACGTAAGAGTTTGATCAATACCACGACACCTATTGATATAATGTAGAATCCTTTTTAAAAAATAAACATTTAAGAGCAAATTATTTGTCTTAGCAACAATTCGAAAAAAATAGGCTGTGTAAATAGCTATTTCATTTTATATTTTACCAATTCGTGACGTCACAAAACACAAGATACGAAGCATTTTCTATTTTTCGCAAATATATTCTTGTTTATTACAGATAAGCCCATGCATCAAAAATATATATATACATACATACATATACATATACATATACTATATACTATATACTATATACTATATACTATATACTATACTATATATATACTACATAATACTATAATACTATAATACTATAATAATAATAATAATACTATACTATACTATACTATACTATACTACATTATATACTATATACTATATACTATATACTATAT